>CABHPQ010161190.1:0-47543 GCA_902168405.1 Peromyscus aztecus | reverse complement strand
CAGACAGGGTTTCTCTGTGTAGCTTTGCTCCTTTCCTGGATCTCACTCTGCAGACCAGGATGGCCTCGAACTCACAAAGATCTGCCTGCCTCTGCCTTCCGAGTGCTGGGATTAAAGGTGTGGGCCACGGGGCCACCACCGCCCGGTTCAGCAGCACCCTTTCTTCACAGTGGTCTTCCTGAAGACTGCATCTGTAGTTTGGGCTCTGTGTGGAAGCTTTCAGCCTCTACCATGGCACAGAAAATATTTAAAAAGTAGAAATCTTTTATATACTGTGTGGCTTTTCAGAGTACATACTTCAAGAATAACAGAAAAATGGCTTTCATGTATATATTGCAGATACACCTTGTAAGTGGGTACATTCAGCTGTAAGGTTAAGCCCCTGTCAGCATAAGCATGGTGTTAGTGATTGCTCACTCACACTGAATACTGCTTACTTTGTGTTATATCTGGAAGTATCTTTGAAAATCAAACTCCTTACTCTTTTGTATTTTCTTTCTGCACTCTGTATCCATTAATATTGTGCTATAGGGCTGTCTTCTTGTCAATGGGATAACTTAAATTCGTATTTTAAGAATGGATACAACTTTGAATGATGCTTCTGTGTTTCCAGTCTTTTTGTGTTTGTCACAAAATTAATGAATTTGATCTTGGTAACAGTTTTTACTGTCTGGGAAATGATCAATTTGCTGACTAGTAAGGACACTGCATTTTGTCTTAAAATGGTATCTAACCTTATGTGGCTTCGTGAAGCTGCTTGGTGATGCTTCATGTAGACAGAGTCAAATTGAAAAAGTGAAAAATGGATTGCTTATCTAAAGTCAGACTTTCTGATGTTCATCATTTCATTTTTCTAACTGTACTCTCTTTTTACTGTTTTTGAAGCTTTGTGGAGAATTGTAACAATAACACCATGAATCCCAGTATATTTATGTATTTAAATTTATGTTTTTCTCTGACCAATACTAACAATGATAAAGACTCAGTCTTGTAAATTGGGAGTATAATATCATATAATGGTGACAATGAAGCATTTGAGTCAAAGAACAAAGTAACTGATATGCAACTGACATGAAAATATGTTTTAGGCAAGTGGCATCTGATCTCTGTATGTCCTGTAGTACCTGACAAAGTGTTTAGATATATGAACATTAAAAACAACTTAGTGTGCTTACTGTAAAAATGCTTATATTTCTAATTGAAAGAAAAATTTCCCTTTACATTAAAAAAAATCTCCATTCTACCTAATGATCCCTTGATAGTGTAGCGCCTATGACCTCATCTAGGAAAAATGGCCCCATGGTGGTGCCTAATAACCCAAAGCTAGGAGAGAACTCTGTGGAAGATACTGCCTATATTCCAATTTATGATGAATAATTAGGAAACTGATTAATGGCTGCTACCTTTTGCACATTCTTTTTCATTTAAGTGAAATTAAGGGCTTGTTTTTTAATAGCATTCTTGATAATATATACTTACTCTATACATATACATGAACTGAGAAATCACTAAAAAGAGAAGAGATAAAAATTAAAGTTATGTGTGGAGCTACATGTGATAAATATACAAATCTACTACTACTACTACTACTACTACTACTACTACTACTACTACACACACACACACACACACACACACGTATGCATATAAACCAAGAAATGTTTAACATGCCATCCTTTGACTGAGTGATGTAGTTAGTGGCTCTTGTCCCATATATGAGAAGTTAGGAATACACAAACCACTTCTTAACCCCTCACTATTTTGTTTTTTTTTCTGGAGCTGAGGACCGAACTTAGGGCCTTGTGCTTGCTAGGCAAGCGCTCTACCACTGAACTAAATCCCCAACCCCTTAACCCCTCTCTATTATTTGCCAGTAACTACACAGACATTTTCAATTGTACTAGTGAAAAGCATTTATCCCATTCTCCATGCACTATTCACCCAGTTATTTTAGCCCTTCTTCTATCCCTTATCCACAGTAGTTTTCTGTGGCACTTGCTTCTTCCAGGGAAGTCATCACTTGGTAGATGGATTCATACTCTCTCTTTCCTTTCCTGACTTGTTGATCAAAGAAATACTTCATCTCCTCTCTGTGTGTTATTATTTCTGTGAACCAGTGACTCTATTTGGAAGCTCACCTACTTATATCTGCCAGAAGAACTTCATTACCATGTCAGTTGCTTGCTGGGTGTTTTTGTTATTGTTCAGAACAACTTTGTCGTCTTACTTAAGTTTTGAAAGGATTAATTTATAAAAGAAAGGCACTTCACTATTAAAATGTTACTTTTAATTGATTGATAAAAGTGTCGAGAAATACAGCTTCTATCATTCAGCAGGCAAACTTCTGAATACCAAGATACCAAGTGTCATTACTTAACAGTAGTCCTCAGGACAGACTTGCTGAGTGGAAAAGAGATGACACCCCCTCCTACACACACACACACACACACACACAATTAACTTTCAAGTTTCTCATTTCATCCTCCAATCTATCCAACTGTTTAAGTTATTCTTCAGAGTTCCTCTGGGTTGTAATACATGGATGTGTCTATGGGGGCAAGAGTATCACACCATTGCATCACCTACCACAAAGAGAGAAACATCAGGGGTAGAGAAGAAATGTTTCCTCCTTCCAAGATTAACACTTGACAGTTCTTTATTTTTTCTTTCATAGTTTTTATAAAATTACATTATTTCTCATTCTCCTCTGCCTGTTTAATGGTTATAAATGTCCCATGTGACCTCCTGTGGCATTTGGTGGTGTTCTACAACAAGCAGAAAGCTCCTATAGCAGCCTTTATGTCCCGATCTGGTTACAGATAAAGGCCATTTAATCAGCCAGTTATGGATTTTATCTCAGACTTTGTTAACTCCTTGCTCCAGGAGTTTAGCAGGGCAGTCCAAGTCTCAGCACTGCCATCAATATCATATCACAGTAAGCTCTGGCAAGGATTTGCTTACACACGCGCGCACACACACACACACACACACACACACACACACACACACTTTTACAAGTGTTCTTCATGTTGTTCCCCTTCACATACACACTTGGAAGACTGCCAAAGACTTATGGGAGCATGGACTCTAAGTCACATATGAAGGGAAGCCCACCAAAGGGAGCTGTAAATTGTATATTAGAGCTAATTTAAGAAAACAAATGTTTAATAGGCTGAAACACTGAGATTTTGGGGTGTGACTGTTGTAGCTGCTAAAGGTACTATCCTGACACACAGTTACAAAAAATTACCAAATAAAGTGTGTGTGTGTGTGTGTGTGTGTGTGTGCATGTGTGCACCAAACTCACAGTACAACAGCAAAACTTTATCTCCGACTTTCTCTTGGGAGCTTATTGATTTCACTAAGAACAGATTTATACTTCAAACAGGGAAAAAAGAATCATTGCACCATTCTTCAGTTCTTTCCAGATTATCTTTAAGCAGAACAACCAAATTGCATTTGAAAAGCACATGAATGGAGTCAATGAAAGTGTCTGGCATGAAGAGAAACAGCACAATCCGTCACTGGAATAGGTCCCTTGGTGGTCCCTATCTATTGGGTGTCAAGATAAACTGCACCCCATGTCCTTGTATTTATATGCAATTTAGCCCACAGAAATACTTATTTTTGATACAATAATTATGCAAGACCCACAGGAGGGCTCATATTCACTATTAGAAGTAAAGGATATAAACGTAAAGAATGTGTCTATTTGTTCCTTTGGTGAATTGTTTGTTTGTAGTCTGTAACCACGAGGTGAGTCTTCCATAATAGCTCCAGGTAAGAGCTGCTTTACGCAATCTTTTTAGATCACAAATATTTTGTAAAGTTGAAATGTGAATGTACATGTGCTAAGCCCAGCGACTGTTATGAACCTGGAGGAAAAATTCACAATGACAGTGGTGGGATTAAAAAGTTTGCTGGAAAACAAAATGTTATGCTCATGTTTGTGAGTTGATGAAGTCATTTTTCCTAAAGACATAAGGACAGCCAGGGTATGTAATTGTATATGAGAAACCTAGTATAGACAGTTAGGACTGGAGTGATTAGCCATTGAAAACTAGGTAGATTTTTAAGATTTTGCTTATTAAATTACCCCACCCATCATTTCCTAATATACAGTTCTGACAGTTAGTCATTCGAATTTATTTCAGCGAACTGTGATTTCCATTAGTTTTATGTTAAAGTACTCATTTTCTTTAAGACCCTTTTTAGTATTGGCAGAGTGATTCTTCCTCACTGTATGATGTAATACCTGCAGAACTTAAAAGTAAAGTATTTATAAATGGATACATCTTGTTGGTTCATTGTAGACAAACTTCTAAACAGTCTTATTAAATAAAAAACCACAGAGCCAGAAATTTGGGTTAAAGCCTGAGAGAAAAATCAGAGGAATAGGACAAACCACGGGCTAACCTCACCTCACCAACTCCACAGCTTCCAAAGAGACCTTTTTCCTGTGTACTTACGTTTATATGCCTTTTCTGTTTTGTTCTCTCATTGGCTCTCTTAGCCCAGGTACATCACTTCCTCTTCCTACACAGCTCTGTCACTTTCTGTCTGTCTGTATAGACCTCCAGACCTCTATGGTTAACTAGTGTTGGAAATTCGTGTTACAGTTCACCATATAGGTAGATGCTTATTTTCTTCTTTGGCCAGTATCAAAGGGTATGTTATCATGGCAAAAGCAGAGACATAGATGGATGGTAGCACTTCTCACTATACAAGGTTTTAAGTACTTGCTTGAGTTCTGACTACCACATTTCTATTGACTAAATCAAATTTCATAGCAAGCTTCAAATCAAAGACAGAGGGAAAGAATACAAAAACCGTATAGTTGAATTCATGGATAGAATAAAACTGAAATTAATCCTATAGTGTACTATGATCTTCACTCTTATCCCAATAACCTATTTCCTAGTCATCTGCAAAGAGCATTCACCCCTATCCAAAACTTCCAAGATCCTTGTCCAGTAATAAAACCAGGCTTGAAATATAGGCTCTCATATCACTCCTAATTTGGGGATATACGAACTGCAAGCCTAACTAAATGTCCTTCTCCAAATAGTCAATATACAGTCATGGAACAAAAAGAAAATGATGTAATGAGTCAGACTGCTTGAAGTAGGGTAAGAATGGAAGCTACAGTTTGCTTTGGTCCATGATGATTTTGGAATTTGTTGGCTAAAGTGTTGGTAGGTCCTGATATAATTTGATTGGGCCCAATTCAGCTCCCTGAATTTACTCCTTTTAATTTACTGACCATCACTTTTATAAACACAAGTTTTTGTAATGCATATACATTTGATTTCAATCAGTACACACAACTATTTTTTTTTCAACCTAGCAAATTTTGGGCTGCATTTCATGATTAATTCTACTTACAAAATGTTCTACATCACAAGCTCAAACATCTAGACCCATAGACTGGGTGATCAAACTTTGACAAGACTGTCTCCCAGAGGCTTGGGAAAGCTGCAGTAGTCTCATTACCTTTTGATTAGGCTCAATTCAGCTCCCAGGGAGTAGTCCCCCTCCACCCATTATTTGTTTTCTATGCTTTATTGAAGGTTTTCCACTTGGAGTGTCTCCTGTGATTGCCGTATAGGGATTTAAACTCTATGACACATTGTATACAAGAACATTTGATTAAAATTTCATTTTTTTCTAGTAAAATTTTAAACTGTCATTCATTAAGAATCTCACTGGCCTGTCTTATGTTTATCTTTCAATTTTTTATTTTAGTTTTGTTTGTTATTGAAAATGGAAACAGGGTTTCTGCCAGAAGTTATAGAGTAGATTTATTTTTACCCTATTCCTCCAGGTAAATACAGACAAACGCTCTGGATATCCTATTAAAGAATTTCAAATATTAGAAATCTCTAGGTCAGAGAGAAGACAGATTGCTTAGGAATTCCATGACCGGAAGGATTACATAACCATTCATTCCTAGGTTTTCTTTCCACCTTATTTATTGAGTGAATGCTAGAGAGGTCAGCAGCACAGAACTGCCAATAACTACAGACAACTGTCTTAATAAAAACCTGCTCTCTTTTGCCAAAGGACTAAAACTGCAACCTAACAAATCAGAAAAAAATTACATTAATATTCACTCTACTGATTTCAAATACCACAGAAGAAAGATAGGCACTTCTCTTCTTTCCCTCCCAGTAAAGGCTGACTAGAAGCTTGGCTCCTTCCCTTCCTAAGCTCAACAAAGTCTTCTTACTGCCCCATTTACCTGATGAAGCAATGCACAGAAAGCTAAGTGTGCATCTGTGGGGAGTTGTGGGTGAGCAGTAACAAAGTATATTTGCCTACACCACAAATTTCTGGGGTCAGCTAGTACCTAGTGTGGAGGCTGGTTTCACATCCTTATCTCAGTAATGATACGATGCCTCTCCCTTATGTCTGGAGTTAGTTAGCAGTACTCCACAATAACTGGCTATCCCATGAAAAGTCAGTTGCGTTCATATGAGGACAGCATCGAGGCACTGCTGTGTCCACAGGCTATGTATGTGATGTTAGTGGGATCAACCTGAACTCATATTCTTATTCCATAGCAACAAAGATTCTAGCCAGAATCAATAGAGTGTTAGTGGAGATCATACCCTTCCTCTCTATATGGCATTATAGAGGTAGTTCATTTTCCCCTATCCAGTGACAGTCCCCTGTCCAATGGCACCAGTGCTTAAAGAAAATATTGTAAATAATATCTAAAATCTGGTAAGAGCCAAAGCTTCAGGATTTCAGTAAAAAGTTACTTGTTGTCCAAGATATTGGAAGATTTCAATATGTTGATCAATAGCACACAAATCAAAATGAAATAAATGTGAAAGATGTGGCACAAAAAATATAAAACAAACCTAACATGGTTTCATGAGCAGTTATGAGATACTTAAAAATGATAAGCAGGAAGTATTAGCAGAAAAATGAAAACAAAAAAGTCCAGTGGAACCATTAGAATTGAAAAATAGACTAGCTGAAATATACTCAGTGGGTAAGTTCAAAAGCAGAATGGAGCAAACAGGAAGGTATCAGTAGACTTGAAAGTAGAACAGTAGGATTTGGCCAGCCTGTGCAGTCATGAGAGATGAACAGGCCGCAGAGACCAGGGATGCTGTATTAAAGTGGTTATGTTTGTGTCATCAGAATTTCAGAGATTAGAAAGACGGTGAGGCCAAAAAGTATCGGAGAAATGTGACTTTAAAAAGGCCTGACATTAGCAAAGAGCACCAACCTACAGTTATAAGAAGCTAAGGAAGTTGTAAACATTTACATTTATAATCATTAAAGAAGTAGTTGTAAATCCATCAAATGATGTAAAAACTTACATTTGGCCGTTTATAAAGAAATGGAGCTATATGCTGTGTTTATGAAGTAGGAGTCTCAACTTTCCAGATATATCTCTCAAAATGACTTATACACTTGATGCAATTCTAGTATGAGCTAACAAGATTTTCATGACAATGTGGAGAAGTAGCAAAAAGGTAGGACAGAAAAAAACAATTTGGAAAGAGAATAGGTAAGAGAAATGAGTTCACACAATTTAACTACTCGATAGCCACTGTGGTAAGAGTGTTTGATATTGGCAGAGGGACTAAACACATTTAACAGAGCAGAAAGCCAAGAGATAACAAAAACATAACAAGGGCTTATGATATTTGGCAAAGGTCAAAGGGAATTCAATGGGAGGTAGTCTAATAAATAAATGTGCTGCAGGACTTGAATACCCGTAGAGAAATAGAAGAGTTTGTTGACTTAACTTTAACTTTTAAATAAAAATGAAGTAGAACTATATCCCAAGTGTAAAAGTAGATTTAAGATCTTTTCAATTTTAAGTTTTCAATCTTTTGAAGTATCTCATCCTGTTGCCCAAATGGATGCAATTTAAAAATTTCAACAATATGTAAGTGTTGGGAATATTCAAAACTCATTCTCTTGTCCATATCATTTTTTTGTCATTATGACTTTAGATCATTATGTCATTAGATCACAGCTTTCCTACCAGATGCAAGGTGGTGTCTCATGGCTGTTTTAGCTTAGGTTTGTTTAGTGATTGGTGATGTTCAAGATTTCTCATATTATTTGTTGATCATATATGTATGCCTTCTCTTGAATGCCTGTCTATTCAAGTCTTTTACCATTTTAGCAGGGCTATTTGTTGCTGAGTCCTTGACATTAATCTCTACATCACTTGTTTGTCCAGTTGCTGTGATAAAATACCCCAGGGAAAGCAACATAAGGAAGGAAGTGTTTGTATTGCCTCACGGTTTGAGGTTATGTCCTGTTATGATGGGGAAGTCACAGTGGCAGGGTCAAGGGCAGCTGATCACATTGCATTGCCAGTCAGGTAGCAGAGGTTGAGGAATGCTTGTGCTCAGATTCATTTCTCCTTACTTATGTTTCCAGGATCTTAGCCCACAGAATAGTGACACCCATAGTGGATAGGTGTTCCCATCCATATTAACTTAATCAAGATAATTCCCCACAACTATACCCTGATGACTTTAGAGCTCATCAAGCTGACAGTTGAGATCAACCATCACAGTTCTTTAATTACGACATGATTTGCAAGTATTTTGGGGTAATTGACTCTTCATCTTATTAATATAACCCACTAGTAGCAGAAATAATGTCTGTATCTAAAGAAATTTAAGTCAGGATGCTGAAAAAAGTCTACATTCTGATGTTATCACATTGCCATTCAAAATAGTCAGTATATTCAAGCAGCCTAAACATGAATTGATTATTTCAAGATGAGATATATGCAAAATGAAATGATATTTAGCATTAAAAGAATTCTGTCACTTGCAATATCATGAACAAATCTATGGATATAGATACAAAGTTACAGTAAGACAGATGGAACCAGTCTTGATATTGTAGTGCTAACCATGGCAGCTACAATTAATTTATATTTCAAAATATCCAAATAAAGGATTTTGAATGTTCCTAACACACAAAAAAATGATAAACATCTGAGGTGTGAATATGTTGCTTAGATTCATTTGATCATTTTATATTGTATACATGTCTAAAACATCATGTTGTTTTCCATGAATATATAGAATCACTAAATGTTAATTAAGAATAAAATAAAAACAACACACAAAACTATTAAGCTTGTATGAGAAAATATAAAGGAATATCTTTAGGACCTAGGTCTTGCTGGCGGAAGAGTTCATTGATATGATACCAATATATGAAACATATATCTTCATGGAAGAGAATTAAGCAGAGATCTCATCAATTAAAAATGTGCATTTGAATAGGAGGGATAAACTCTGCTCTATAGCAAAGTAAAGCAACAATAATTAGCATCAATTTCAAATTAATTGAATGTTTCAGTATAAGTCTTAGAGAGGCCTTTTAATCCTAATGACATAAAGGAATGCTAAATGTCAAGGTGATGGACATGCTAATTACCCTGATGTGATCCTTACATTGTATATATATATATATTCCCTCTATCCAAATATATATGCAATTACCATGTGTCAATTAAAAATAACAAATATTTACATTAATAGATTAAAGACTTTAATATAAGAGTACATTAGTAAAACTACTAGAAGCAAATAGAGAATAAATGCTCAGGAAAATAATCTTGTCAATGATTTCTTGAAAACAACTCCCAAAACTTAAGCAAAAAAGGCAAAATAGGCAAATGGGATGGCTTTAAAGCTAAGTGCTTTGATGTGACCTAACATACAGTAAGAAGAGGTCTGTGTCTATGGGGAACATTTCATTCTGTTGACACCCTCTCTTAAATACATGTGGTTTATACAGGTTTGAATTTTCTTTCAAATTTAGAGCAGAATCAAAGGGTGATGTTCTGTGTCTTCATTCTGTTCTTCTGGCTTTTAGAAAGCACAGAGGCAGAAAGACAATGTAAGCTTTCTGTGGGATTTACCATTTCCACTGAATGGAACAAAGACTTTATATTTCACTGTGGTGGTCACACTCTGGTTTATCAAATTCTTTACCCATTAGCTTGCCCAAGGACTTGAACCCCATAGATACCATTCCTATTAGTGAAGTCAAAGATTAGTGCCAGGCTAGTGGCCTAGCCAAACCATTCGAATAAATGTCTTTGAGCCACAGTAGGGAACTATCTAAAATTAGTACTGATAGGCCTGTCTATGAGCAGAGTGGGGTTGTGTGTAAAACATTTATCATTGATATAGCTTATCAAGTTGTGACTTTTTCCTGTTCAACCTGGGAGAACAATGACATGAGATCCTTAAATATGTGCTTGTCAGAGGTTAGGTCTGATTGAATAAAAGTTACTCTTGTAGAGATCTTATTTTCAGAAAATTGAGACTTGCACACTAAACCCTATCTGCTATTTGCTTTGAGTTTTCTCTTGCAAATATCATCCTTCCACCCTTCTTCATTACGTTTGTGTCTTCTTCCCAAATCATTCGCCCATTTCTTTTTGAATTAACTTGTTTGTTTTTCTTTATTTCTATTCTTAATCATATTGGAAAATGTTTTGTATGAAGAAAGAAACATATTCTGGTAATATCACTAATAATATCATATTCTCGAGTGTAGTAACATACAAAATGTGCAGCTTCATGGTTTTCAAAAATCATTTTTATTGCCAATTATTTCAAAAGCTCAAGTGACAAAATTGTAAGAAAGAGGAATTAGAATTTGCTTTATGTCTAGAATCCAGTCTTGTGGAAAGTTCTCTGTTGAAAATGGGGACAATGTAGAAATCTCAATTCATTAGCCATTCATTCACCCAAGCCTCCCAAGCTCCCCTTTACCTACTCCTACGCATTTGACCCTGACTCCCTACTACTGTTGATAGAAAGCTCTAGAATCTATAGAGGGGCTTACTAAGGTCAGATATCTGTCTTCAGTGGTTGTGAAGGAGATATCTTGTTAACTAGAAGGGGCAGGTGCCAAACAAAAATATCTCATTCAGGAGGTGTTGCTACTATCCTGGCAGGGTCATCAAATACATAGCCTAGGTCTGTGACAATGCCACTGTGAAGAAGTTGGTAACTAGAAAGCTAGTGGGAGGCCTCTGTGCTCTTCTTCCCTTTCTGAGTTCTGCTTGCCTTTCAGGATACACTCTTCTATTATGGAAATATTTATTTCAAATGTAGGGTATTGAGGGTGGCTTCCCCATTATATGTGCTGAATTATTAGTTCATTTAACTTGTGTTGAGTTTGACCTAATTTCAGTGCATGCACTTGGCACAGTCAGACCCATAATTGATTTGTTAAAAATGTTTCCTTTCCTAATACCCATACTACCTCTTACTGTAATCCAGAAGAATTGAATTTAGGGCCTCATGCATGCTCTTTCCTACTCATCTCTCCCACTGATTACTCCCGTTAAGCCAAGACTAGCTGCTCACTGTCTTGAAATTTTCTTTTGCAGATCTTCACCATCTTGTTTCATTCTGTCTTTCATTTTTAGATTCCGTCTTTCCTGTTACTTAGTTAATTTGAGTTTACTTTTCTGTCATTTCTTTTTTCGATTTTCATCATAGAAAGAATTTGTGAGGAGAGGGGGAGGGGAAGAGAAATATTCCTATTTCACAGTGCATTGCAAAAAACAAAATCTCATTTTGTATGCTGCCTACATCAGAGCCTCACCATGACAGAGGAATGCTTAGGAGAAGAAGGTGACTGCAGGAGGTGAGAAAATATGGCCATGGAAAAAGGTCAGTGCATCATTACCAAAAGCTGTTACAAGAAAGTACCAATGGGGTGGCTTAAACAACAGAGCCTTATTTTCTAGGGGCTGGGAAGATACCTCTGTCGGTAAGAATGTTTGGTGTCTGAGCATGAGGCCCGAAATGTGAATTTTCAGCCTTCACGTAAAAGAGCCAAGCATGGCTCTAAGCCAGTGTAACTCCATCATTGGGCAATGGAGACGGGCAGACCTCAGGAGCATGCTGGTCAGTCAGCAGAGTTGCAACAGCAAGTTCCCAGTTCAATAAGAGATTTGACGTCCTCCTCTGACCTCTGCATATACAGGTACTCACATCAAACACACACACACACACACACACACACACACACACACACACACCTTCAAAGTAGATCATCAACCTAAGTGCAAGAAGTAAAATAAAACAATAAAAATGTATTCACAATTTTGGATTTTCAAGGTCAAGATGTTTGTTTTCCCTGATGCTGCTTTGGCCTGTAGATGGCTGCTCTATACCAGACAGGATTAGGACCTATTCCAATGGCTTCATTTCGTTGTTAATTGGTACTTTAACCAAGATTTCCAAAGAAAGTCACATTTTAAAATGTTGTGGGCTAGTACTTCAACATGTGAATTTGACATGACATAAAGTAGATTTTAACAAAGACCAACTTGTGCTCCATACATAAGACATGTTACTTGCCCCTCCAACATGTTGATGAGGCCATATATATGTCTGTATGCAGTTTTAATATCATCTCAGAATTGTGAGTTTTAAAACATCAGAAAACGTTGGTGGTGGGGAGGAAGATCGATGGGGCTGTGTGTGCAGATTTGCTACTTCTCTGAGAGTTACAATTGTATCTAGAGCCTGTGATTAAGCAGAACAACAGCATTCTCAAAATGTGTCTCCAGATGATTTTGGAATACAACTGTGAAGATTGATTTGGCACCATGTAATCCCACGGTATAGATTCTGGCTCCCCAGCAGGCAATACTTGTCCTCAAGGGAGGGGAGGGGGTAGAGGACAGATTTCTATGCTGGGAAGGTTCTTTCCTGTGGAGAATTCTAAGAACTTGGAAGAGAAGAGGGGGTGGCATTTGGCAAGATGGAACATTCTCCCTTCAAAACAGTTCCATTCCTGGAGGTTGTCCTGAGTGTAGGCTGCATTTAACACCAGGGAAGCTTGCTGTGCATTGAGCAGTGAGCGCAATCCTCAATTTAAAATCTCCCAGTCTTCAACTGTCTCTTTGCCAACCACCACTCTGGCCCACAGTAATAACCCAAACTCGAAGCTTTTCCTGGAGCATAGACACATTCCGAAAGGCTTGAAGGTGAAATTTAGTGGTGGAGAGCCCAATTGTCATGGTTATGTCCATTCTCCCATGTTAGTCTATGTCTAATGAGTCTTGAAAAGTGAAGAGGAGTTGGGGTAGTGTTCTGAACAATAGTTTGGGCACTTAGTATCAGAAATGTTCAAACATTCTGTGCTGTATTTGGATTATTTAACCTTGAAACAGCAATGGTTTTAAAGAACATTAGCATTCTACATTGCTATATACTAGGAAGAGATATATACATATGTGCCCCTGCTTGCATGTACATGTGTGTTCTTACTGTGTGCTAGGGAGAAAACACCAATACTTAGACTTTATCCCAAACATCTGACATCAAAATTCCTCACAGTGCATCCTGGTCATTGATAGACTAAATGTATGGGAGGGGTGAGCAGGAGCTCACCAACTTGTCAAGACATTATGATTTAGAAGAAAACCGCTGGGCATGCGATGAAACTCAATATAACCATTTGCTGGAGGTATTAGACATGACATCTTGCGTGAAGTTGCAGACTACAAATTTCTTAAAATGACAGGCAAATTCACATGTGGTGGTGAAAATAATATTGGTTGACAACTTATAGTTTACAGATAGCTTAATGAACCAGTCATTGTTTCATATAGTGGACTTATTCAGGCCAATCATTGTTGAAGTGACTGTGCATTGGAACCTTCAGATTCAGGGTTCCACTTCTAGGTTTCTGATTCAGAAGGTTTGAGCAAATTTTGGGATTTACATCTTTACAAATTCCAAGGGGTACTTATGCTGCAGGTTGGGAACTATGCTAAGGGAGATGCTGCTTTAAGCAAACACTCAAGTGAGGACTGCCTTTCAACTACACTTTATTGTTAATTGACCGAGTGAGACTCATCTCTAAAATTCTGCTTCCCAGTAGTTACAGATTATTACAATGGCAAAGACACATAAATGTAGAGAACTGTGGGTTGAGGATCCAAGAAGCATTAATGATCAAAAGGGAACTGAGTGTTCTTTCCCCACTGGGTAAGTCAGCTGGTCACAGCATGAAATGATTTTTCTCCCATTAAGAATGATGCCTTTGGTGTTCATAGCTAATGTGTAGTCTATTCGTTTAGCTGATGGAGCTGGTGATGAGCAGTTTTCAAGCCAGTTCAAATAAACCAGTTTTATATGTGGCTCTTCACTTTTACAGTGTAAAATTTAATGCTTACACAGATTGTGGGTGATTTCTTAGAAACAATGAACTCCCTAAGCCTAAGAAGGCTGTCCATAGCTGCTTACAAAGATAGGTCAACTCAAACACAAAGTACGAAATTATTCTGTGTTTTCAGTTAGAAGCAATTAACTTTTAAATGTGCTCGTATCACAACGGAGAGCTTGCTGGCTGCTCCCACTCGCCTTTGCTTTCAAGGCTAAGCAGAACCAGCAGTATTTGTTTAGGTTTAAGTCCTGAGTATAACATTGATGTTGACCGTTAGTGAATAGTCACCTGCAAAAACTGTGGGGAGAAAGTTTCTATTGTTATTATATTATAATATATATAAAATTTGTTAAGTATTTAGGTTTTCTATTTCTCTTTTGAATCTCAGTTGGCTTTTTGTAACTGTTCAGTAAAACATTGTCACTTGGTTAGGGTTGACTATAATATCTCATTTTTAATTGATTTGTCTTTAGCCATTTCCCCTTTTCATACTGAATTTTATTTATTCACATCTACTCTCTGTCATTAGCCTACTGTAGCAGAAGCCAAGTGATTATTATTTCCATTGTGATTTCTACAGACAAGTTTGATTTTTGAAAATGATCGTAAACTTAGGGGCTCCCTCTATCCTTACTTATTGTTTTTATGCTGTGGCTGAAGAACATTGCCTAGATCTTCTGTATTTACTGAGATTTGCTAGGAGGCCTCATAGTGAGAGGATATATCTTTATATGTATTTAGGGAGGATGTGTATCCTCTAATTAGTAAACTAGTGATTTTGTGTGAGCATTTGATAACTCCAACAGTACTTGGAAAAGTATGCCCACCTCTTTTGCTATGATTCTCTATTTTTCAACTACTCCTTTAATTCCTATAATAATGTTGAAAATACATTTTAAGGTTCTATTTTTTTCTCCGCTAACTACAGTGTATCATGGTACCCGCAAACCGTAGATTGTCAACCAGTATTATTTCCTACAGAGTGCCTGAATTCACCTGTCATTTTAAGAAATTTGTAGTCTGAAACTTCATATGAGTTGACATTTTTGTGCCTCCAGCAAACTGTCAGAGGAGGCAGTCAGTTGAGGTTTTTCCCATCATGCTCAGCAACTGTTCTCCAAACGTTGATGACTTGACAGTTTAGAATGCCCCTGCTTTCTCTTTCTCCAGGTAATAATGTAAATCTGTATAAAAATACCAGTCTATACTATCTGGATCCTGAATAAACCTGGCTACCAATTATTTTTAACCTCAATAATCTCTTTTCTCCTGGAAATTTAAAACCTGACCAACATGGGGTTACCACTGGAATATACAGCCATAATTTATGTTGTGTGAAATCCAGGCAGACCTGTGCCCTGACTTATGAAAGTTTGCTGTGTGGCCAGTCTTCCTGTAGAAAATAACAGACTCAGAAACCTTCAGTGAACAATTTTTGAAGGGATCTAATTTTACATGGTATCCCTGATGGCTTCATTGTAGCTAAAAACTGCAAAGAAAAAATATCCACAGCTACTTAAGCTCCCAAAGTGAGCTCCTCTGGTATCTCCAACTGCTGTAGTTTTATATTTTGGTTCTTTTGAATAGCTACTAAGTTATAGAAATTGTACTACCTATAGGGAGAAATACAAGTAAATAATATATGAGGTTTATTTTATGTTCAAAATGAAAAGAAAAAAACGCTTTCCTTAGATCATTTATACCATAGCCCTGTGTTGCAAATCTTTTTATTTTCTGTGTATGTGAAGTGTGTATGAATCTTTGAAAAAGCTAATAAGCCTCATGCCAACTTTAAGGGTCAAGAGTTTCTTTCTCAAGGACATGGACATTCTCTTTGAAGTATAATCATCACTGAACATAGCAGTCACCCGGTTAGAAGGCAGGAGCCTAACTTCTTTTTGTAAATTTCTGGAGATAGGTCAGTCAGACCTTAAATTCATGATTCTCTTACCTCAGTCCTTCCAGTACTGTGGTAATAGGCCTGCTCCACCACATCTGGCTGCCTACTGTCTTGTATGGCCTATTGTTCCAAATTGTAAATATACCTCTAGTCATAAACAGACGAGATTATTTTTCCTTTGGCTAAAGCAATCAGAGATGGCCCCAACTGACAGTTTAATTTAGAACAAACTCTTGAATAGACGTTGCTGTTAACTTCTCTTATCCTGAATTAGTGTTTACCTTGAGGGTGTATGTATGGTGGGTTGTATCTGTTTGGCTGTTGGGGATCTTTCACTCCTTCTGTCACTTCATGCACTGCCTTTGATGTGCAGCACATCATTCTGCAATATTCTGCAATAAAACTTTTCTCTACAATATTTATCCAAAGATTTCTGAATGGATCTGAGGTTTCCTTTTCTTTTCTGAGACAGGGTCTTGCTATATAAAACAGGCTGTCCTCAAACGTGGAATCCCATTGTTTAGGCTCCCTGAGTATTGGGCTTAGAGGTGCATGCAAACACACCCAGCCTGAAGGTTTTAAGTATATTTTTCTAATACATACATACTCTATTTGTAGTTAATATATAGTTTAACACTCTGAAAATTTTTATACCAGTGTTTAGGAAAGGTAGCTTGAGTTGGCGGAAATTGGCTTGCCAAAGTTTATGTACCTTATAATTGCAGAACAGGATTTAAATATAACATTCTTGGCTTCCACAGCCTATTAATTTCATTCTGCAATATTTATTGCAAATGGACATATCACTGATTTATTTACCTGTTACCACACTGCAAACATAAACATTAACTGGTTATTGTTGAAATGGGTTTGCTTGCTAGAATCACTCAGTTGACTTGGGGACTAGATCCTTGAGTGAAGGCAATTTTTTTTTTTTTTATTTACAACCGAAACTCTGACTCTGAGCCAACATTCCATAATGCTATGTACATGGTAATAATGAACATTCAGATTTCTGGAAGGATGGACTCTCCTCCTTTATTCGAAGCATTTGGCAGAACCCAAAGCAGCCATAAACAGCTGGAAGATTACCTGTTAAATGACTACATTCCTTCTTTTCATTGCTTTAGCAACATAAATGGACTCAAATGAACTAGCTGGTGTGTTCTCCCTCTTTATCGCCTTAAGTTTTGTATTCAAACATCAGCACCTACTGGGAGAGCTCAAAAAAAAAATCAAAGAGCAAAATGAATGCTGAAGTTTATGAAGACGTAAGCTTCCTTGAATTACATAAATCTGACTTAAATTATTTTTACTTTTATCATTCATGCTCCTTTTATGTACTTTTCTTTCCACGAGACAATTAAAACCCCTTTCCCAAAGGCTATGAACCCATATTCATATAAATTCAGAATGTTGACATATTTATGTCTTTTTTATAGCTTTCATTGATGTTTGAAAATGACAAATTCAATGTAGAATTAGCCATTAGGCTGTTAAAAATGGAAATGACATCATTGCATGAAGTACTTGCTTCAGTTAAAGCCTTCATGGGGTTTTTAGGCAAGAGGAAACCTCTGTTAAGCAAGAAGGGATTTGCTGTTATTGCCTTTGTGGTCCACAAATTTTCTGGGTTCTCTACCCAAACAAACTCTCTCTGTTAGGTCCCTGATTTTGGTGTAGGCAGAGGATGTGAGTTCAGTTTCTTTGTAAATGTACTGACCCTCACTACTAATCCCTGATCCTGATTTTACCAAAGCTAGAGCTGTAACGAACCTTAGCTGTGGTCAGAGTTTTTATAATATACCTTAAATCAATATGAATAACTGAAGAAGCCTGCCCTTCTTTTCAAGATACTAAAGGAGTAATTATCGAAAGATAATTGTTTCTGCAAACCTTGTAGCTCTCCTCTACCCCCAAGTCTTCCAATGCTCTCCTTTCTTTACTAACTTATTGTACTTAACCCCTGCCAGCCACACCAGTTTGCTAGTGGATCAAAGCAATACCACTGGATAATCCCACTGTTCTTTAAGTCAGACATCTCACACAGACCTTTGCTTTTACACTACAATCTTAACCCGGAGCTTTGAGGATGTGTAAGCTCTCTACTCACAAATTACAGTTCCTCCCTCACTCCTCACATGGTCCTTAATAAGCTGCAGTTCAGTCATTATCAGGGTTGTCTCTTCTCTGGAGAATATAGGAGAATACTTTCCCTACTTTTTCCAGTTGGCAGATCTCAGTTCTTGGCTTTGAGGATTCTTGGAATATATATTGAAGAATTACCTCTTGTATCTCTGTGGTGCAGCTACGCTAGGTGTAACCCTTTATAGTTTTCCCTGATCTTAAAATACATTTGCCCTCATTTGGGAAAGGAAATATCCTGAATATTTGGGATTCATATTTCTTACAATCTTGGTTTAACATTAAAAAAATATTTTAATGTTATATTCTCACTCTACAGTTTCTGATGAGAACCCAATCATTAATTAGATTAGAGTTCCTCTGTACGTATTATGTTGTTTCTTTCTTACCAGTTTCAAAACTTGCTACTGATCATTGTCTTTATTGTTTCTACTGTGGTAAATATCACCACAGTGTCTTTACATTTATTTTGTGTGATAGCTTTATAAAAGAATCCTTCACTTGATCAAATTAAGAAATGTTTCAATTATTACATTTTAAAATATTTCCCCACTTTCTGTCCCCACTTTGATGTTTTCCATTGACACACATATTAGATAAATTGATATCATTTGGTCATTCCCCAGTCCCAATTACCCTTCCCAATATTTTATTTCTCTGTTCTTCCATTAGATGTTTTCATATTTATTTGTTTATATTTACAGAAAAATTGTTTCATTTTAGTTAACTGATGAGAAGTATAAAGGCTCCTTTACAGTTCCTCCATGAGGTTCCAGCCTCTTGTTTGCTTTTTCCTGAAAACACATTCTATTTCCTTGATTTTTTTTTCTGGGTAAATTTAGAGTATATTGATGAGATCAGAATGTTAATTTGTAGAGACTCTGCATTCTGTTGCTTTTTTTTTTGCTGAAGGTTGTTTCCATTTGTCAGTAGATAAATGTCTTGACTGTGCTCGTACTACAAGTTCCCTTGCTTGAGAGTTAAGTCTGGATTTGATTCAGATATATATTTATTCATTCATACACTCATTCACTCACTTACTTATTTGTTTATTTATTTATTTATTTACTTATTTTACCCTGCCTGGCTCCTGTTGATTGGATCTCAGGACCATAGTACTATACATTTCCTGTGTTTACCCCTTTACCACAGTTTCTACAAATCACATTTAGTCCCAGGATAAAAGCCAGAGAGAATGAGAACATCTTTGAAGAACACGCCCTCTTCCCCATTTCCCGGGAAGTGTATACTGCCTTTCCACTAGAGTCGGTGTCTTCTGATCATTCTCCAACACATTTAGATAGTTACTTAAAATAAAAGACCTATTCATTTTTATTTTTTATGTTTGTGAGTGTTTTGTCTGTGTGTATGAGTGTGTACCACATGTATGTCTGGTGCCCATGAGAGCCTGAGATGTTATTAGATCCTCTAGAACTGGAGTTAGAGATGGTTGTTAGCCTCTCTTTGGGTTCTGGGAACCAAACCTAGATCCTCTGCAAGAGTAGCAAGTGCCCTTTACTACTGAGCCATCTCTCTGGACCCCAGAGAGTTTCTCTCTAATAATATATTCAGGTATAGCTGCCTTCTGTAGAAAGGTACAGCTAATAGACTAAACATGTCCTATTTTGATGTGAAATAAATCTTCCAGTGTAATTGGGATGTGTCTGTTAGTGAAACAGTGATCCTCATTAGTTTCTCCTTTATTTTCCTGTAAGTAAAAGCCAATGTCCTTCAATGATATGGGCTCTCAGCACACACGATCATACTGGTATACTGAAAATCCTAGTATACTCCAAGGAGTTCACTTCAGATTTAGTTATATCTTCCACAAGCACAAAACTTATGTGTGGTATTTTCTTCAGTAACTTAGTAATAGAATCATATCTATTAAAATTTTTTTCATTGCCTCACAAAAACAAAATGTTTACAAGGTGCCTAATCTAATGTTATATTTGTGTTTATAATAATGAAAAAATATAAACAGTCTATGATATAAAACAATATATATTATATGTGTTATATAATATATACAGTAATATAGAATATATAATAAAACATTATATTATATCAAGAAATACATTAATAAAGCATAATATGATATATAGTAGGGAGAGTTTAGGCTTGACATGGTGGTTTCTGCTTATAATACTGACATATATAATGTGGAGTTAGACTGGGTATGAATTCAAAGCCAGCCTGAACTACATAATGAGAGCTTATCTCAAGCAAAGTAAAAGAGAAAAAAAAAACCTTATATGACATATATGTAATTTAGCAACATATCTAGAAATCATATTCAAGTTGGTATCCAAACCACAATGAGGAACTATCAAAGCAATGGAAGAAAAAGCAGGGGAAAATATTATGTTTAGAAAGAATATGCACAATAACCCCCAGGGAAGCAGCAGCATGAGAACTCCTAAGATGTGAAGGGAATTAAGAGTGGGGGCATGTGGCGATACTTAATTTGTGCACTTCAATAAAGCTTATCTGAGGATCAGAGGAAAAAGCCAGCCACTCTAGTAAACATAGAAGTCAGGCAATGGTAGCACACGCCTTTAATCCTAGCATTCAGGAGGCAGAGATTCATCTGGATCTCTGTGAGTTCAAGGCCACACTGGGAACAGAGCCAGGCATGGTGGTCCATACCTTTAATCCTAGCACTAACCATAAAGGTCTGGAGGTTTGTACAGACAGACAGGAAGTGACAGAGATGGGCAGGAAGAGGAAGTGATGTAGCTGGGTGGAGAGAGGAAGTAACGGCAGGGACAGAAAGGCATATACGCATGGGTATACAGGAAGTAGGTCTCTTTGGAGGCTGAAGAGTTGATAAGGTGAGATTGGCTGTGGCTTGTCCTATTCCTCTGATCTCTTGGTATTCACCCCAATATCTGGCTCCAGGTTTTTTCTTAATAAGACTGTTTAGCAATTCATCTTACAGGGGCATCCTAGAGCAGGAGGAAAACTTTGGTAAGAGGTGTGGATTGAGCCTGGGGACCACAGATCATCATGAAATCCATTGTACACCTGCTCTCTGCTCCATGTGCTAGAGACCAGCCTATCTGGTTGGCTTTTGTTGTTTTACACCATACAGGAGCCCAGACAGTAGGCTGAAGGGAGATGAGAGAGTGAAAAGTAGGGATCAGTTTTTGTACCTTTATGGAAAAAGAAAACAGCAAGTAGCATAGTTACACATGTCAGGGTTCCTTCTAGTATCAAGAAGTATTCCTCTACGTGATTGTTTCCTTCCCATCTCTCAAACTCAATGTAACAGTAGCCTAGAATTTTCATGTAGTCTACGTCACTAGGAAAGCAGAACTGTTGTGAAGTAAAGGACTGATGATAAGAACAAGGCTTGACACAGCTGAGAATGAAGTTGGTCAAACAACCATGGGAAATAGTGGTCCAAAAGAGTAACAGGGTCAGGGAAAAAAATCAAACTGTTGAAGCACTGGCTCAGATGAGCAAGTTGGAGTTTGCCAAGAAACCTATTTTAAGCAAATCCCACTCAGCTGCTATTCCTAAAGACTCCAGCTCATTCTGCTTTTAGTTAGGAAGGTCAGCTGTTAGTCGGCAGAAGGACTGGAATGGGGCAGAGGAGAGCAAGGATAAGCTGGAATACGTTTGAATTTCTGTATGCCATTTACTATCCTAAAAGATCTAACTTCAGATGGTAATATGTCGCTTCTGCCTTACAAATCTCAAAATGAATTTCTCTCCTTGACCTGGCATATCCAGAACTACACAGCAATGGGGTTTCTAGGAAATGTGGTTCTAGCTCGACCAGAGGGACACAGTACAATTCATAAAGACGGATGATATAAACAAAATTAAAATTCTATTAGCACCTTTCAGCCATCCTCAGAGAAGCTTCCTCTTGCAGCAGATGGGAACAAACACAGAGACCCACAGCCAGACAATGTTCAGAGTGGGAGACCTTGCAACACTCACCTCCAAATAGGATGTCTCCATCAAATCTTCCCCATCAGGGATCAGGGAAGCTTGCTGGAGAGGAGGTAGAAAGATTATAAGAGCCAGAGGAGAGAGAGAACACCAAGGAACAAGGCCTTCTAAACACAGCAGATCCATCACACATTTGAACTCAGAGAGACTGTGGCAGCATGCACAGGGTCTGCTCAGGTCTGTTCCACAGCACTGAGAGGAGAAGTGGACACATACCCCTATCCTTAACCCAGGAGCTGTCTCCAATTGATAACCAATTGCAAATGAAAAATTAGTTTTCTCTAATGGAATCTCATTGGGGATACAAACCACACTTAAGGGCAGGACTTAGGCTCAACAATAGAAGGTCAATGCAAAATGAACTCAATAGTGTCCTTGGAAGTTCTTTTCTCATAATGTTTTTCAGCACATTTTTTTTTTTTTTAACTAACAGGTTCTTTGTGCATATATTGTAGCTTATGGTTTTGTATTTTTTATGGGATTCCTGTGTCTGTGAATGTGTGTGTCTTGGAATCTATATTTATTTCTTGTGCTTTTATTTGGTTCTTTTTCTTCTGTTTGTTGTTGTTGCTTTTTGCTATACTAATTTGTTTAATTTTGTTTTATCTTATTTTCTTATTATTCTTTAGATGCCTGTTCATTTTCCAAAAAGAGACAGAAAGGGATCCTAATAGGAAGGGAGGTGGGGGGAATCCTGGAGGAGTTGGGGGGAAACAAAGAGTAACCAGAAAATATTGTATGAAAAAAACTTTCAATAAAAGAAAAATAGAAAAAAATATTAATGCCGATCTCAAGTATAATGAGTTTGTCTCCCATACTATGGCTGAACATATCAATTAAAACTAGGTGCATAATTTTCACATCTCATTTAAATCTAATTGTGTAAAAAAAGAGAGAAAACTACAATTCTAGTGAAGTACATGTAAGTTATATAGACCTCTAAGCAAAAATGTAACTTCTCATAAGTTCTTCCTGTGGTCCTTTCCCATTGCTGGTGAAAGAAACAGGAAAACAACATCAGCCAACTCTTGCTAGCTTAAGGTAACTTTCTTACAGTCTTAAGAATCTATTTCGTCAGACTTGAGGTATTCTCAGCAAACTGTCAGCCTTTCTAGGTTTCTTTCTACCACTCTTCCCCTGCCTCTCTCTTCTCCAGGTTTGGGAGAAAGCTTGTAGGACACATGGCCATGCTGGCCAGTGGCAGGAGTCTGGGAACATGACTATTTTCCCCGTGGAGACTGGCTGACCTTCACTGCAGTAAGTCCTGGGCTTGTCAAACTTCTAGCATGTCGTCTTGGCATAGACAGTGTGTAACACCTCTCCGTTCTGACTGTCTTAACTGAAGACATGATTGGACTTTTAGGCCAGGCTGCAACATCATTTATTTACTCCAATGTTTAGATATTCCCTTTTGCCCTTTGATTCCAATGCTACTTCTGTCCTTTGTCATGATAAAAGCACTTCCATGGCCATCCAGGAACATCTAAGAACTCCTACATTCTTTTAACATTGCAGGGTGGATGCACCATATTGGAAGGAATGAACAGGTGTACCACCAGCTTGAAAATATGACAGCTCCTCAGCTTTTCTTCTTCTTAACACTCTGTCCCTCATCGCATTTCCTTAGTCCTTAGATCTTGTCTTCCAATAGAAAACCCAAACCTGACCAATTCTTCTTTCGGTGAGATGGCAAGTTTGTTTTTTTTTTTCCCCCTCTGTTGCGTCTTTCAAAGTAATGCTTATATAGCTCATGAGCATGAATCATTTTGAATAGAAAGGGGAACCTTCCTTACTCATTAAGTCTTAATCACAAAGCCTACTGCAAATCATTGTGAAGTGAGAAATCTAAATCTTCAATGAAAAGCAAGCAATAATGTCCTTGTTTAGAACTTTATCACTTCTTGCAGTGCATCTTACATGAAAGGCTGCGGGAAATAAAAAAACAAAACATTTTTTTTAACAGATTTTTTTTGTTTTGTTTTTCAAGACAGGGTTTCTCTGTGTAGTTTTGCCCTTTTCCTGGAACTCCCTCTGTAGTCCAGACTGGCCTCAAACTCATAGAGATCCGCCTGCCTCTGCCTCCCGAGTGCTGTGATTAAAGATCGTGTGCCATCACAGCCCGGACCAAAACATGTTTTTGATATGTAAAAATAAACAAAATCCATTGCCCATTCAATATCATGGTTGGCTAAACTATCATCTAAGTTGTCAGTGAGAAGCACATGAAAGCCTGTAGAAGACTGGAGGTTTGAAATGATGTGGTAAATTTGGTCCTGCCTTTAAAAACATCCTGGGGCTCACTTCAACACTTTACATGTTGCATCCCCAGCATTACACATTTTCTTTAAATTTAAATATCATGTTTTAGTGGGTCTAGGTGAAAACAGCTTTAGCTTTATTCTACAGCACGTTTCAGATGGAAATTGTGGAAGCTCTCATGTTGCATTTAGATAATGCTCAACACTTTGGACTAAAAGAAAACCCTGAGAAAACAAAATTGTAGCAGAAGAGACACTAGGCTCTAAAACTTTGCCCTCAAGGCATTTAATGAAATACTCACAGGGGAACATCTCACTACATTTAGAATAAACAGTGTTCCTTTATTCCCCAAACTTCAATGCCAAAGCTTGTATGCTCAGGCAGTATGCATTTTGCATTCTGGCACATAGGTAGCTCCTCAGAGAAGGCTGGCAATAAATACCAGATTCTAAAAACAGCATGTAGGTATTATCCTTCTCTTGCCTATTTTGATTTTTTTTTTCTGTTGACATTTAATGATTCTGGAGAGTAATATACTGGTTATTTCATCAATCTGGAATTCAATCACACTGAGCTGAAATCTTTAAATATGTCAGAAATATGTCTGAAGTGAATGCACCTAATGGACTGAGGACAGCCTTTATTTTGGAATAAGTAAGGTTATTGTGGAATATTAAAAGTCATAACTGGAAGAATTTGGGGAGCTGCTCCGATTTCATTCACAGTTCTGGTATAAGCTATATAAAACTTCCCTTTTTGAAGGGCTGCTGTAAAAACAGATATCTCTGAAGCAATAGGTGTTTGTGGCTTGGAGAGGGACTTCTGATGTTGCAGAAACTCAGAGAAGAAATAAACACAGTGAAACAGTTATTTGAGTTATTTTTGAGCATACTGGTGCAAGGCTTGAGTTAGCAGAGGCAGCTGTTTACTCCAAGCAACCTGCCAAGGAAACCATGGCCCATCATGATCACAGTGCCATTGGCCGGACCTATTCACCTTCTTAAAACATTGGTTGTATCTAAATGATTTCTTGGAACATGTCGATTTTCAAGTGAGAAGTATTGGCAAATCTTCCAACTAGTTTCGGGGAAGGATGTGATGGCAAGAAATTAAATTTTAATTGTATAAGAGAAGATTTTGATGGGCATCTATGGGCAGTCACTTGGTGTCTAACTCTATTGAAACTAATTTTTGAATTATCATTTGTAGATTATCTTGGATTATTAAAATGAACTTTTCTACAGAGTATTCCATATGTCTAGCTTAGTAGGCTACTTCAGGTTAAAGATGAATACCAGCGGTGAAGTATTTGGTTCACTGTCAAAATTGTTCAAAAAATTTGTTCTGCCTAGACAGTCCCCCTTTCTTGTCTGTGTGCTTAATAAAAATATCAATAAAGGAGTACTATATAACACATAGTGGTAGTGGAGACTGGCAGGAGCGGAAATGGAATGTCCCTCCTTTTCCTTTGGTATCTGCCAGGCATGGCAGGCTATGTTTAATGACCCAGTTCTCATGGCAACGGTGGCAGTAACCTGTCTGAAGAATAACTCAGGGAAGCAACACTTTGAGCCCATACTATTTCCTAGATAAGCATATATCTGTTGTCCCTGTCTCTCCCTTGAGTGACTCCCTTATATGTAGAGACAGGCACACCAGTCATGTCAATTGTGTTTAGACGCCGGTCGCAGCTCAGTGTTTGAAAACTGGTTGACAGACAGGAATATTATCAAGTTCTAAAGTATGCCTTGTTTTTCAACTGCATCAGCTGACCGAGGAACATTGTGGCTTTAAGCTCGGAACTTTCTAATATATACACAAAATCATCAAAATTATACTGGTATCCTGGAGTTTCACCTCTGGCTTGACACCATGCTAGATCTGTTTTTAGAAAGCGAAATCATCCGTTTAGAGATAAAGAGGAGCTTGTCTCCCTTCGCAGAAAGTAAACGAACTAACATTCAGAGGACAAACGAACACCACCGAGGCTGAAGCAGGGTCTGAGAGCATGTTTTCTGGAAAGATTTGATTGGTCTGCCGCTGACCATGCTTCAGATTAGAAATCCTATAGAAACTGAAAACATCATCTGTCATACTATTATGACTAATTTGTTTATGCAAAAGAAATAAAGAAAAATACACCAAGAGCTAACAGGAATAGCTATCATCAGCTTCATTAATTTTTTTGTGACATTTTGCAAATTATTAGTCCTATGTGGATAGAATTAGATGATGAGGTCATGTGGTCATTCCAGCATTGTTCCTTTTTTTAAAATGTATGTTTCTTGTTCATGTGTAACCCCAGAGAAAGTCTTGCTTTGTCTTCATACAAAAAGCCATAAATTCATTTTACTATTAACTCTGTTTTTCTCCATAAGTACTTCTGTGCATGGTATTCCTATTTCCATTCTTATCAGTTTGGAAAACGTATCTTATTGTAGTAGCTACATGGTTTATCAGCGGTCTACTCAGTGTCCTTGCTCAACATTCTGATAACAAATATACCCCAAGTTAGTTAGGCTGCTTCATGTAATAATGATCACTCATTCTTCATATGGTATCAGCTATTCAAATACTGTCAGCCCTCTATATATCTGAGTTCCATATTCATGAGTTTAGCCAACTGTAGAACCATGGATTGGGAAAAAAAAACCCAAAAAACAAAAAAACCTCCTGGCATCTGTACTTAACACATACGGCCATTTCTTTCTGTCAGTATTCCACTATTTGCACTGCATTAGATATTAAATGGAGTCTAGAGAGAATTTTAAACACACAGGAGGGTATGCACAGTATATATGTAAATGCTGCATTATGTGAAAGAGCCGTGAGCATTCATGGAGTTTTGGTATAAGAAGTGATCTTGACATCAATCCTGTACAGATGCTGGGTATGTATTCTTCAAGGCTTACACCTTCTACTGAAATGGCTTGTGTAGGTGTACTGCCTTCTGTTTGTAAATATTTGAGATTGATCCAGTTACCTCCAAGTTTTGATTATCTATATAATTTTCACAGGCAAATTCCTCAATGTAAGAGGCGCTCTTTGTCACATTGGACAAATATGTATATCAAGTCACTTCAGATACTTTGGCCACAGGAGGAATGACTAGCTGTGGAAGAGATCTCTGTTTTCCTCTGATAAGTCTTTGAAGACCTTTTAAGGAACTCTGAAAATATGAATAGAGCATAAGAGATGCTTTTTAAACATACACACAGGTGGAAATCCAGCATGATGAATATCATATGCTATGACTGTTTTCCATGCTTCAGACCCAGAGGACACAATGCAACTTGAAACAACAGGTTAAGGATAAAATGTTATCAACAAGGAAATACTATCTCAAACACTTTAAAGACTAGGTTCAAATACATAATGTCAGCAAGAGATGGAACCATGTTTACATTGTAATTTCCTTGCTTAGGATATTATACTACTTTCAAAGTTATAGGAAAGACCAAGTCCAAGAAGAAGAAGAAGACTTGGCTATACTTTAACTTCAAGTCTCCTAGGTTATACTCCAAGGTTTTTTAAAATAGAGGAAACTTCTACAAGAAGCATTTTCTGTGATTAGATAATTATACTATTCTTTAACATAGAACACAAGTAAGGAATTAGTGAAAGATTTAAATAAAGATCCTATTGTAACTCTCAGCACAAAATATGCCCTCAGAACTTTATTGTTGAGATTGTAAATCTACTACCAATAGGTAACTTTCTGTGATAAATAAAGTAAATAACTTGCTAATTCTAAAAGGCAAAATTCAAATGTATCTGTTGCTAAATTCTCCTGTTTCCCCAGGATCATCATGTTAAATAGAACAAGGCAAACTCAGAAAGGCAAGTATTACATTTCTCTCTTGGGGAATTATATATATATATATATATATCATGAAGGCCCAAAGGGAGCTACTTGATGGAGTAAGGGGAAATGAGCAGTGAGAAGGAATGTGAAGAAGATGGGTCAAATATGAGCAAAGCATGGTGATAAGCATACCTAATATCACAATGAAACTTATTATTTTATGCTAACTAAAAGAAAGTAAGGATAATGGTATATACATCTAAACAAAATGATTTTAGAAGCCAAAATACTAATAATTCAGGAGTAGGTAGTGACCATAGGTATTTCCAAGGGGCTTTTAGAATACAAGAAATCGTGTGTATTTGCTATACAAATTTGTTGAATCAAAGAAATTCACACCAAACAAAACCTTTCTTTTACTTCCACTGGCATATTACAACTCTTTTATCACCATTCACTTTTCTTGTTACATCTTCTCTAGTCTGGGCTTTAGGTATATATATAGAAAAGTGTGTTTTTTTCTCTCTATTGGCATATCAGTGGAATAAAGATGAAATAACCCCATAGGGAGCTTATTGGCAGAAAGGACTTTTATCCATAAGCACATTCTCAAATAGAAGTGCTAAAATAAGTTGGCTGTAGAATGAAGAAATTAATTAAATCATAAATTCATTGTTTTTCCCATAAGTATTGATTATACCTTCCATGGGCTATTGCTCAGATCACTTAACAAGGGCTAGTAATTTGATGCAGTAATGTAACATATTATTAGTTATTGATACAAATATCCTTAGTATAGCTTGAATATAAGATGATATATTGGTTAAAAAACATGTATAGGTCAGCAGCTTTGTACATAATTCCTACACAAGGGCTCATCCATGTGATTTATAAACTGGATGTTCTAAAGCAATATGTACTAAGAGTAGCTTACAGCATTGCTTCTCCAAAAATACCAGGGAAAAATTGTAAGCAATAAATATGTTCATGTAAAATGCAATAAAAGTGTAGTAATTAATAACCACAAACATAGAAAGTGATAACATGTATTTCTACATTTTGCAGAGTACCATTAATTCACACAAATGAAATTATTTTGCTTTAATGATCTATATTTCTGGTTTTAAGGGGCTAGTCTTTTTCTTAAAAGGATAAATTTAAAGATTGAGGACCTAGTCAACATGTACAAGCAAGAATTACAGGGCTTTAGAATTCATTAAGAATCTATGAGATTTAGGTTGAAAATGTAACGGTCTTGCTACTTAAAAGGTGAGATGTTTAAAAAAAATCCTATTGAAACATTTTTCAAGTTATTATAGCAATTATTTTGCTTCTCTGTAAAAATGTTCATCTTGGGTTTGATATCAAGTTTGGGATAGTTATTTCTTCTCATTAAAATATAAATAATGATTCAGATCTTAGGTTATATGAAACAAGTCAGTATGTTCATTTAGCTAAGATTGAAATTTATGTCAGTTAGAATACTAGAAGGGGTGATTTTGATTAAGCCCCAAGAGAAACAACTTTCTTTTTTATAATGGGATCTGAAACAAATAGGGAGAGGAAACTGTGATTGGGATGTATTGTATGAGAGAAGAATCTATTTTCAATAAAATTAATTAATTAAAATGAGAAAAAAGAAACAAACAGTAAAGGCACATAGTAAATTAAGCAATTTTTTTTACTGGAATACTACTGATGATGAATGCATTAGAAAGAGAAATAAAATATTATAACCCCAAGATACACACAGTACTATATACTGGCTGATAACCAAAAGATCATTCATATGGTCAAAGGAATTCTGTAAACAATGCAGGTCATTTTCCTCTCCTATATCATTTGGAGAATCTGGTCAGATTTGTCATCAACTATTGTGTTCTTCAGTGAGAAAAAGATTTGACTAAAGCAATTACCAACTGAATTGCTTGTTTAATCAAATAACTAATATACAGAAGATCTCAGATTAAGAAATGAGTCTTTCAGAGTTGTGGAGATAGCTCAGTAATTAAAGTTCTTGTAATGAACACACATGAACATGTATAGGTGCATATACATACATGCATATGCACAATGGATCTTTTAACTAACAGAGCTTACCACTTGGCTATGATAAGATGCATATGGTGCTATTTAGTTCAAGTAGTGTCCATATGCTAAATAACATGCAGACAGCTGGATTCTAAATATAACTGCAACTGGAGGTTTCGGGAGATGTTTTCTGGGTTTTTAATATAGATTTCACTAAAAAATGATCCAATGAATCTGTTGTGTAAAGGCAAGATTCCTGTGATGACCTACCCAGTTTGAGAAATACTGGCTTATAACACTGCACAGTATAAGGAAGATTAAGATAGAGTGGTTAGAAAAATTGTCATTTGGAACATAACATTTGAAATGCCCCACAAAGTATGTATTTAGCTAGTTAAGCAGTAAGAAATAGAAAGAACATTGTGGAGTATGACAAAGGAAGATGGAAAGACTCAAGGATAAAAGAGTTGGAACTGGAGCAGAGATAACTATCTACATAGTAGAGTATAAAACTAAAGTGTAGATTCATTGTGGTCTTTGATTTGACAAGTTCAGAAATTTGCAATCTCTGTAAGAGGTCATCCTTCATTTTTACCTCCCCTGCTATACTGGCATGTTATAAAATATTCTCACCATTGACTTTTCTGAATTACTTTTTGAATTAGTGGCAAAATTTTACAAAATGTTTCAAATAACTGCATTGATAAGCCAAAGGCTTTATGGAATTTACAATCTCTAAAATGTGAATGTATAATTAAAAGACAAAGACAAATTTCTAGTGTTTTTGTTTAAATATTATATACTAAAAAAACCTTTGGTTTAAATAATAATAGCTTGAAACTGGAGAGGATGATCTGTTTCTTTATTTCTGGCCCCTCCTACACTAATTCATCATCTCCACCCAGCTAAACCCTACACATCTTCTTCCAGGCTCTAGTCCTGTAAGTCTGCCTGACCTCCCCTCCATGTGCCTCTCCCTACCTGTAAGTTGTAGCCTGGGCCCCACATCCAGTGCTCTGGCCTAGTGTGACCACCCCTATCTGGGCTTCAGCTATTGTGTAGGCTTCCACCAACACCCACTCTGCCTAATCCACAAGCTCCTCCTATGTCACATTTGATCTCTTCATCCAGCCATATGTATCCCCAGTACTCCAAGCTTCGATCAGAATGCACATCCTGTACAGCAGCCCAGTCCCCTCTGTCCAGCTGTTTTGATTCCACCAAAGCTATTTCCAACCCTTAGGTCTATCCTGCCCATACATAGGCTCTTCTGCCCCAACCTGCTCTGTTCATATCAGGCATAGATCTAACGAAATCCACATGCTCAGATCTCATTACACAAATACAAGCAGTATTGTAATGGTTTGAATAGAAATGGCCCCCATAGGTTCATAGATTTGAATGCTTGGTCACCAGGGAGTGGCACTATTAGGAGGTGTGACCTTGTTGGAGTAGGGGTAGTCTTGTTGGAAAAAGTGTGTCACTGGCAGTACGCTTTGAGGTTTCAAATGCTCAAGCCAGGGCCAGTGTTTCTGTCTTCTTCTCGCTGCCTGATGATCCAGATGTAGAACTCTCTGCTCCTTCTCCAGCACCATGTCTGCCTGCATGCCACCATGCTTCCCACCATGACAATAATGGACTAAACTTGTGAACCTATAAACCAGACCAAATTAAATATTTTTCTTTATAAGAGTTGCCGTGGTCATGGCATCTCTTCACAGCAATAGAAACCCTAAGAAAAATATGAAAATTCAAGCCAATATTTTACCTCTAAAACCTGCAAGTCCTGTAGAAATGTTTGCCAATGAGGACTGCCTAGATGAACCCAGACACCAAATTTAAAGGAACAACCATCAACTTAATCAAAGAATTCAAGGAGCTTCAAGAAGACACAAGATACAGCTCTGTGGAATTAAGTAGAAAGAACTCAGGGAGAATAAACACCTGAAAGATGTTACCAGGCTTATGGAAATAGCAAGGACGATCCAGGGTTTGAAAATGGAATTTTCCAAAGAGATAGAAACATTGAAGAGGACTCAAGTTGAAATGAAGATGGAATTAAAAATCCCATATCCCAACTACAAAGGAAAGCCTTCAAGTGGAATAAATTGAGTAGAAGATGAAATATTAGACCTCAAAGATATACTTTGTCAAGCAGTAGGTTTTACCAAGAAAGAACAAAGTGAAGAAATCAAGTTGGACTTTAATTTGTAGAAGTATTACCTCAAAATTGTCTTGTCTCTCTTACTTTTGCTTTGCTATATATTCACACATTCTTTTTTAATTTTCAGATAGGCATTCTGTAAATTATTTAGGCTCTATTTTACTGGTTTATTGTTGTTGTTATAGCACTTTACTTAAGGTTGTTTTCAATACTCCAAGCCTTCCTGGCATGTGCACTAATTCAAACTGTGCAAGAGAGTATTTTACATGCTGTGTTCTGCCTCCCAGTTGGTATCACTAGGACATATGGATTTCCTGTCTATATTTTAATTGTTTTTCTTCTCTTCTAAAAACAGGCACTAACCTGTGTACAATGTACTTAAATTGGGGTAACATAGAAGTTCATTGAAGATAATTGTTGGTTCAGGTAAGGTGGAGAACAGTGACTTTAGCCTTAATAATGTGTAAATTCTTAATGGAAGATACCTTGGAAATGTGAGAAAGGAATATGTAAGGAATGAATTCAAACCTTATCATCAAAATGCAGGGCACAGGTACCCTATGTGCATGGGGAACATGTCTAAATATCTTTGTATCCTTGAAAAGATTGAGCATGTTAGATATTTAGTATAATTGTTGTATGAATAAATGAATAAAGTATTAATGAGGCACATCTTTCTGTCAAACCTATCCCAGAACTCAGCTATATGAAAGTGAGAGAGTCTAAGTAAGAATAATAATTTACATTCTATCCCAGCATAAGGTATACAGCTAGGACTCCAAACATCTAGCTCCAGACATTCCACAAGGACCTCTTGTCCTTATTCATGATCTGTAAGGACGGTTTTACTTGCAGCATTAGTCATTTTATTCCCCTTCATTTGTAGCCATGCTCCAATAATTTCTTCAAATGAGACATTTTCACATAGTCTACCGTGGGTGCTGTGTCTGGCCAACATCCATCCATTTATATATTAAAACTGAAAGCATTCTAAGTGATAGATGGATGAGGATACAATTAAAATATGTGTTAGAAAGGTCATCTGTTTTATTCATTACAGCTTGCTATTTTCCCTGTAGTTTACTAAGGCTGTTTAGTGATTCTTGCACCCCAAGGCTCTTTTAATGAAGGACACATTTTGGAAATTCAAGAAAATAAGCCATCTAATAAATTGTCTTTGTATAGCTTTCCATCAGAATAAATGTCTATTGCTAGAGGTTCAATTCTAGCAGGAAGCAAATAGAGTGTTCCTATTGCTGTTTGTACAAAACAAGTGTGAAGTGTGTATCATGGGAATATGGAAACAGAACAGCTGTTTTTTCTATGCAGATCTTAGTGGTTTTTTTTCTCTTAAATAGTATTCATTTATTTGTGAAAGTATGACATGACATGGCAGACTTTCCTCAGCACAATTAGAACAGGTTTAGTACCCACTGCAATGGGTTTTTGCAGTGAGGGGAAGAGCTTGAGTTCAATTGTAAATACAACAATGAAAAGTGGAAATTGATACCCAAAGATCAGGTTGGTGTAGATAGTGGGTGGAAAATTACAGTGTGTTGTGTATTGAGGAAGGATTCTGGCTAAACAGACCCAACAGAAACCTTCCTGCTGAAGGCAGGTAAGGTTGGTATGACATCACTTGGAGCACAGGGAAAAAAGAGGGACCCAGTTAGATAGACACTGGTAGGCAGATACCAGAGGTGAGAATTTGGATTGAATTGACTTGGAAGGGTTCATACTAATATTGGACAATTCACAAACTAATAGAGAAGGGCAGAAGTGAGGAGCTAGTTGAGAAGAGTTGAATTGACTGAAGGCCAGAAAGGGAGATTTTCTTTTTGTTTCATTTGTTGTTGTTGTTGTTTTTATCAGTGCCTATCTTTGGAGGACAAAATTAATGAAATTTTTATTCCAGCCCAAATCTTCTATTTTACTACTTAAAATATATGTGTGATTATTTTTGATTAACAGAATTGGTACGTTATTTACAGTAACTTCATTTACGTTTTCTCCTCTATCCTTTTGCATAAAACAAGAGCCTGCTCACTCAAAGCCAAGCATGGAATGCCAGTGATTCAGAAATCACCCATCCCGTTGCTTTCCCACCTAGAAGACTCAATGTAGAAGATGTGCCTATTTGCAAATGCTTTATCAAATTTTAATTTGAAGAGCTAAATTAGATGAGTAAAAATGAACTGGAGGGAAAAAGTTGTCTGTGAAAATTCCTTAAGCAACCCTGAGTTGATAAACCCCACACCAGCAGTCTGTGGGCATATCTAGCTCCACCCTTCACTTCCGTGGTTTTACCATTCCCATGTGGCCTTCAAGCTGAATGTCACATTCACAGGCTTTCACATTGTTCTCTATTTTGGGTTTGAGTTAGTCACGCTGTGACATTCCAATATAGCAGAACAAAACTTTCTCATGTATCTATATAGTCAAGTCAGGCATAAAATGAAGTTTTAGCCCAAACAGAGAAGATTCTGTATTCAGACAGACAGATGGGCTCTATGTATATTTGTATAGAAACCAATTAAGGTGAGAAGTTCTGAGTCTGCTTCAAATTCTCGAAAGCTTGCTTAGAGCTATAATTACCTTCCTTGTGGTTCTCTCTGGCTTCCCCCAGCTTGGATTGTGCACTACAAGCAGCTCTAAATCTCATGCGCACTCCTCTAATTCCACTCAATAATCAAAGGGTAGCTTTCCTTATAGACTGTGGCTACTATTTTCTTTAAAATTACTTCTCCAAGTATGGATGAATTCCTCAAATAATTTGTGGATATTTAAAATCATCTGTTTTGTGCATAGGTTGCTAATGAGAAATATTGAAGCCCTTTCCAGAACAGAATACTTGGCTTGATTTCACGGACATCAAAATATAAGGCCAAGGACATTGCTGTAAAGTCTTTATGCCAGCAATTTGATTACAATATCAAATAGATGTACTCATTATAAATATTCCTTCTACAAAGAATGCGAAGACAAGAGCACATTGAGACTCTAAAGTTGAAAATCGTGTTTTAAAACATAGCATCAATGATCATGCTTTCTGTTTCTCCACAAGGCAGTGGTACCCTCAACACTGCTTTGTCTTTGGAAAGGGAGCATCGGCTTTGCCAGCCACTAGTAGTGCTTCTGAGGTGTGCTTCAGAAACATATTGACAACTAGAAATTAGATCTGTGATCTCTGACCTTATAGGATGGCTATGTTCCAATTAAGAATCCAGAAAAAGGGAGTTCTCACTTGGCAGCTCTCTTTCCTCCTTTGGTTTCTGAGATAACCTTGCAGGGGGAATAACTGACACCTTCAAGTCTTTGTTTTGTTATACAAGAGTAAAGATGGATCACAACAGGGTGGGCACTGTCGGAGAACATTTCTTGCCACTTTGAAGTGTTTGTACCTGAAGAGACAGCATAGTTACATTCAGTTTTATCCCCATGATTTACATTGTGTGCAGTAACTTCTCAGTAAATATTTCCTGAATGGAGAAGGCAATGATTATGATGATTACACAGATTCTACCCGTGAAGACCAATCTTGGTTAAGGATCCTATTGTTTTCTTCCAGGCATGATTGTGCATGCCTATATAATCTTAGCGCTTGGGAGGCAGAGAGAATCACAACCTCCAGGAGAGGCTGCACATGGAGACCCTGTTTCAGAAACAAAAAAACCAAGTTGCTAAACAAACATAACATTAAATTGTCCTCTAGGCACTTATAGTTACACCATCAAATTAGTCTCTCAGCTCTCGGTAGAAAAGCTTCTTTTGTAGCAGATAGTCATTAATACAGAGACCTACAACTGATCAACACGAAGATAATAAGAGACTGGGGATTGATCAACCCAAAATGGAACATTTATATCACACACCTTTCTTCAACTATCATTATGGAAGGGGAGGTAACCAGAAAGAATTTGAGAACCAGAGAGATTGGATGACTGAAGCAAGACAGGGTTTTCTGGATTTGGAAGATATGAACAGCTGTGAGTGCATGTTCCATGACATGTGCAAAATCAAGACAGATAAAGCTCAAGGATGAGCAGGAAGTCCTGATGTTCCACTTCTAGCTGAGAAGTTATTGGCAATCGATGGCTCCTGGTGAAGGGAGACTCAGTTTTGTTTAAGGATGTTGTCCCCGAGAAGCTACCTCTTCTCCAGTAGATCATACAGGCATGGGAACACTGGGTTAAAGAGAGTGCCCGTGATGTGGGATGGGAAAAGCAGTGAGGGGAGAATAGGGGAAGAGTTGATCCGAAGAGAATAGGAAATGGAGGCAGATTAGATCATTTGAATTTTTTTTAAATAGTTTAATAAAATCCCAAACAGTTCTACAACAAGTGGATGTGTTTCCTCTTTGATTCCTTGAGAGAAGCAAGGTAGTGTAGGTTCTTGACTGTGTTTCAAGGAGCATCAGAGATAGTGTCCATTCCTTACAGTTCACTATACATAATTCACTACAGATAAAATGGCCTGCCTATAAGAAACAAAAACAAGATGACAAGAGGAATTGTTTACAGCTGAAAAAAATTACATTATCGCCAGGTATGGTGGTGCACATATTTAATTCCAGAGCCCAGAAGGCAAAGGCTGGTGGATGTATTTGAGGCCATCTTGGTCTACATAGTAAGTTTTAGGACAACTAGGGCTACATAGAAAAACCATGTCTCAAAAAAACCCCAAAATATAAAACAATAACAAAGCAACACAGAAATAAGGAAATACTACATTGTGTATATTACTATATTGCTTACAGATACATTTTTCTACCTTCTCTCCAATCTCATAAAAATTTCCCTCACTTATATCTCATTTTCTTCTGCTTTTTTTTGTTAGTTTAAGTTCTAACACTCTTTATTCTAGGCTCTATCAATTCTTCTTTTTCTTCAAGACCTGGCTCCTTTCCATCAAGTATATATGGAGATTTCCATGGTATTTCTCTTTTCAGATGCTCAAAGAAGTCAAAGTGTGGGAGATTCAAATTTGTCTGCTGGAGTTCCTGATAGCATGATGAAGGATCTCTTGTAGACTATATTTGGTCTGTGTTTCAGGAACATAATGACTAGTGAGCAAGAGTAAACTTCTTAGGTAGGAGCTCCTTGAGATTTTTAAAATACTTAATTGAAATAAATTTATATATGTACTCTCACTCACCCTTATATATAATTCAATGATATTTATCAATTTGTACAACTGCATAAGTATCATCACAACCCAGATGAGAACATTTCCATCACTCTAAAGATGCTTGTTCATCCCCCCTTTTTAAACATAGGCACCCACTAACCATTTCCTTTTAAAAGATTCATCTTTTTTGAATAGTCCATATGAAAAGAATCATACAGCCAGGCGGTGGTGGCGCACACCTTTGATCCCAGCACTTGGGAGGCAGAGGCAGGTGGATCTTTGTGAGTTCGAGGCCAGAGTGGTCTACAGAACGAGAAGCTACACAGAGAAACCCTGTCTCAAAAAACCAAAAAATAAATAAATAAATAAATAAATAAATAAATAAATAAATAAATAAAAAAGAATCATACAATGATGTGTAGCTTTTGTTTATAGCTTTAGTTTAGCTTAATATTATTGAAGTTCATTAAAGATTAATTTTAATGGATGTGTAGTATAATAGAGAATGGATATACTGTATTTTTAATTCATTTACAGATGATGAATAATTGTTTTTTTTCAGTTTCTAGCTTTAAAACCTAATACTGCTATTAATATTTGTGACTAAGTATTTGAGCAGATGTATGTTTTAATTTCCCCAAGTTTATATGTGTCTAGAGTTGGAATTTGGAATGTTTAGCCTTTTAAGACTCTATCCATATCAGTTATCGTTCAGTACAAAACACCACCTGGAAACTTTGTAGCTTAAAACAGCACCTGTTTATGTTTTCTTAGCTTTTTGTGGTGGGAATCAGCATGTTTTAGGTGATTCTCTGCCTCAGGGTCACTCATAAGGTTTCCATCAGTCGATTGGCTGGGACTGTAGTTTTTTTCTTACCTTAAGCTTGCTGGGAAGAATCTGCACCTATCTTCAGGTAGTTGATGATAGTATTCAGTTTTTGTTTGTTTTGTTTTTGTTTTAAAATTTAAAATAAATTCTTTTCTCATACATGTATCCCGACCATGGTTTCCCCTTCCTCCACTCCTCCCAACTCCCTTCAACCTCCACTCGGCCCCAGATCTAGTCCCTCTCTGTCTGCCCCCAGAAAAGAACAGTCCTCCAAGAGACAACAACCAAATATGACAAAATAAAATACAATAAGACAAGGCAAAAGCTCTCTCACCAAAGCTGGACAAGGGAAGACAATATGAGAAAATGAGTCTTAAGTTGAGAGCAAAAGAGTTTGAGACACACTCACTCCCAGGTTGGAGTTCCACAAAAACACCAAGCTTGTCTGCAGAGGACCAGGTGCAGACCCATGCAGTTTCTGGGCTTGCCACTTCAGTTCCTGTGAGCCCATATACACCCTGTTTAGTTGATTCAGTGGGTCATATTCTCCTGGTGTCTTCTATCCCCTCTGACTCCTACAAACTTTCCATCCCCTGTTTTGCAGGATTCCCAGAGCTCCAAGAGGAGAAACAAGAAGAACTCCAATTTAGACTCTCTTTCTGCATAATGCCTGGCTTATGAGGATTGCCTTGAATCTGTAGATTGCTTTTGGTAGGCTGGCCATTTGTATTATGTTAATTCTACCAATCCGTGAATATGTGAGTTCTTTTCATCTTCTGATATCTTCTTCAAAGACTTAACGTTTTTATCATACAAGTCTTTCACTTGCTTGTTTAGAATTATACCAAGATATTTTTACATTCTTTGAGGTTATCATGAAAGGTGTTGTTTCCCTTGTTTCTTTCTCACTCTGTTTGCTATTTGTATATAGGAGAGCTACTGATTTGAGGAGGGGATTAATCTTGTATTAATCCAGCCACTCTTCTGAAAGTGTTTATCAGTTGTAGGAGTTTCTTAGTGGAAATTTTAGAGTCTCTTAAATATACTATCATGTCACCTACAAATAATGATTCTTTGAGTTCTTCCTTTCCAATTTGTATTCCTTTGATCTCCGTCACTTGTCTTTTTGCTCTACCTAAAACTTCAAGTAATATATTGAATAACTATGGAGAGAGTGGAAACTTTGTCTTGTTTATGGAATTGCTTTGACTTCTCCCTTTAATTTGATGTTGACTATAGGCTTGCTGTAAATTACCTTTATTATGTTAAAGTATGTACCTTGTATCCCTAATCTCTCCAGGACTTTTTTCCATGAAGGGGTTTTGGATTTTTTCAATGGTCCTTTCTGTATTTAAATAGATAATCATGCTTTTTTTTTTAGTTTGTTTATATGGAAGATTACATTTACTGATTATCATGTATTGAACCGTCTCTGCATCTGTGGGATGGAGCCTACTTGGTCATGGTGGATAATATTTTTGATGTTTTCTTGGATTCACTTTGCAAGTATTTTATTATTTTTACATTTATGTCATAAAGAAAATTGGTCTGTAATTCTCTTTCTTTGTTGGATCTTTATGTAGTTTGAGTATCAGGGTAACTGTGTCATCACAAAACAAATTGGGTAATATCCCTTCTGTTTCTATTTTGTGGAATAATTTGAGAAGTATTGGCATTAGCTCACCTTTGAAAGTCTGGTAGAATTCTGCATTAAAACCATCTAACCCTGGCCTTTTTTGATTGGGAGACTTTTAATAACTACATCTACTTCACTAGGGGTTAGATGTTTATTTACATTGTTTATCTGATCTTGATTTAACTTTTGTAAGTGGCACCTATGAAGAAAATTATCTATTTCTTTTATATTTTCAAATTTGGTGGAGTATAGGCTTCTAAATTGTGTGCTTATGATTCTTAGGATTTCCTCTGTTGTTATGCTACCCTTCTCATTTCTGATTTTGTTAATTTGGATATTTTCTCACTGTCTTTTAATTAGTTTGGATAAGGTATTGCCTATATTGTTGATTTTCTCAAAGAAGCAAATTTTTGTTTCACTGATTCTTTGTATTGTTCTCCTTTTTCTCTATTTTATTGATTTCAGCCTCAGTTTGATTATTTTCTACCCTTTATCCTCTTGGGTGTGTCTGCTTAGTTTTGTTCTAGAGCTTTCAGGTGTGCTGTTATGTGTACTGGTATGAGATATCGCCATTTTTAAAATGTAGGTACTCAGTGCTATGAACTTTCCTCTTAGCATCACTTTCGTTGTGTCCCATAAATTTGGGTGTGCCTTTCATTCATTTTCATTGAATGCTAGAAAATCTTTAATTTTTTTTTTATTTTCCTCTTGACCCATTTTTTATTACATAGAGTATTGCTTTGTTTTCATGAGTTTGTCAGCTTTCACTTGTTTTTGTTTTTTCTTGATATCCAGCTTTAATCCATGGTGATCTGATAGAATGCAAGGAGTTATTTCAATTTTCTTGCGTCTGTTGAGACTTGCTTTGTGTCTGAGTACTTGATCAATTTTGGAGATAGTTCCATGAGCTACAGAGAAGAAGGTATATTCTTTTGGTTTTGGGTGAAATGTGTAAATATCTGTTAGGTACATTTGGTTTATAGTGTCAGTTAGTCCAGTAATTCTCTATTTAGTTTTTCTCTGGGTCACCATTGGTGAGGGTGAAGTCTTCCACTATCAGTGTGTGACAGTCAATATGTGATTTAAGATGTAGTAGCTTCTTTTACAAATCTGGTAGCCCTTTTATTTTGGGCTTAGATGTTAAGAACTGAAATATCATCTTGGTGAATTTTTCCTTTGATGAGTATATAGTGTCTGTCTCCATTTCCTTTGATTAGTTTTGGCTTGAAGTCTATTTTACAGATTGATTCTTAGCTCCATTTGCTTGGGATATCTTTTTCTAGACCCCAAAATAATGTCTATCTTTGATGTTGAGGTGTGTTTCTTCATTGTAGAAGAAGGATGAATCCTGTTTTCACATCCATTGTGTTAGTCTGTCTTTTTATTGGGGAATTGAGGCCATTGATATTGAAAGATATTAAAGACCAATGTTTGGTGATTCTTGCTATTTTGTTATTGTTGTTGCTGTTGTTGTTGTTGTTGATGGTGGTGGTGTTGGTGTTGGTGTTAGTGGTGTGTGTGTATGTGTGTGTGTGTGGTGTGTGTGTATGTGTGTGTGTGTGTGTGTGTGTGTGTGTGTGTATCTCACATAGCAAAACTACCTTCTTTTGGTTTTGTTTGTGTGAGAATATTTATTTCCTGTGTTTTCATGGGTGTAGTTAACCTCCTTGGGTTGGAGTTTTCCTTCTGGCACATTCTGTAGGGCTTGATTTGTAGACAGCTCTTATTTAAATTTGACTTTATCATGAAATGTCTCATTTTCTCTATCTATGGTTGAAAGTTTTGCTGGGTATAGTAGTCTTGCTTGGCATCTGTGGTCTCTTAGAGCATGTAACACATCTGTCCAGGCCCTTCTGGCTTTAGAGTCTCCATTAAGAAGTCAGATGTAATTCTGATAGGTCTGCTTTTATATGTTACTTGGTCTTTTTCACTTGGAACTTTTAGTATTCTTTCTTTGTTCTGAATATGTAATGTTTTGATTATTATGTGGTGGTAGTGAGGGAAAGGGCTTTCTTTTTTGGTCCAATCTATTTGGTATTCTATAAACTTCTTATACATTTATAGGCATCTTCTTCTTTAGGTTAGGAAATTTTTTTCTATGATTTTGTTGAAAATATTTCCTGGCCTTTGAGCTGAGATTCTTCTCCTTCTTTTCTCAATATTCTTAGGTTTGGTTTTTTTCTTAATGTCCTAGATTTCCTGGATGTTTTGTGTCAGGAATTTTTAGATTTAACGTTTTCTTTGACTGATATATCCATTTGTTCTATTGTACTTTCAATGCCTGTGTCTCTCTTTCATCTCTTATATTCTGTTGGTGAAACTTGCCTCTGTAGTTTCTATTGGAATTCCTAGATTTTTCATTTCTAGAGTTCCCTCAGATTGTGTTTTCTTTATTGCTTCAATTTCCATCTTCTGGTCTTGGGCAGTTTTATTTCTTTCCTTCAAATGTTTGTATGTTCTTTAATGGATTTATTTATTATCTCCAATTGTCTGTTTCTATTTTCCTTAAGAGATTTATTTATTTAAGGACCTCAATCACATTCATATAATTGTTTTTAATTTTTTTCTTGCACTTTAGCTGTGTTGGAATATTCAGGGCCTGCTGTAATGGGATACCTGGGGTCTGGTGGAGACATATTGTCTCAGATATAATTGATAGTGTTTTTATGCTGGCTTCTGGGCATCTGAGTTTGGGGTGATTATAGGTCTAAGTGCTCATTTCTAGGTTTGCCTTTAGTTTTTATGGATTGTTGGCATGGTGGAATCAATGTTCTGATGTCTGCAGGCCAGAACATCCTCGCTTCCTAGGCATGTGGACTCCTGTAGAATAGCACAAATATAATAACCACTTATTCCATCAAAAATTATTGTTTTACAAAAAGTTATCAAGGGAAACAATAAGCTAACAGGAAGAAGTTGCAATTCTAAGAAATATGGTCTTGGAAACAGAGTTCATTCACAATATTCTATTTGTTAGAAGCAATTCACATGTTATTCCAACTGTTACAAAAGTTGATGACAAAGGAGTGAATCCTTGGAGGTAGACATTGGGAGCCATGCTGGAATTTATTTGCTGTGCTATCAAGCTGTTAATGAAAGGTATTGTAACATTTGACAGTTACCATCAATGAAGCATGAGAGTCCCAATTTCTCTTCATCTTATTAACATTTATTCTAAATGTCTTTTTATGCTTTCATATCAATTTAGCTTAAAAATATTTGGTAGCACTACCTGTGATTTCTTTGATGTAAATAATATGATACCAAGTAATCCTACATTACATAGATTTGTTTTATTTAATTTAAATATTTTCTAATTTATTTTATTACTTATTTTTATTTAATTCTTTTGTGGTTAGAGAATATATCCCAAAACAGTATATTAAGTTTTAAATGTGTGTTTTATTGTGGAGATAGTGTCATTTTCTTGTATGCTTTGCCTTTGTTGTGAAGCATATCCTATAGATTTTGTTTTATAGTATTTATTGAGTTTTTAATTTGTTATTTTCTTTATAGTTGTTATATCAGTAATTTAACATCAAGTATTCAGATAGAAAACTATTGTTTTATGTTATCTGTTTTTCACCTGTTCATCATGTCAGTTTGTATTCTGGTATTCTTTTGTTCTGTTCTGTTACATGTGGTAATATTATTGTATAATTTTCTCTGACCAAATAGCCCCATGTCACTGTGAATAGTCTTGTTTGTCTTTGGTTTTAATTGTTTTGAATTAGGGACCATTATATTTAACATTCACATTTTATAGTTACAGTTTGTGTAGCTCTTCTCATCCTTTTGCTTTCAAACTACTTGACAAATTCCAACAACCACTCATGATAAAAAATACTTGATAAACTAGAAATAGAGTGAAACTTCCTCAAGCTGCTAGAGAATATCTACAAAAGCTCATAGGTAACATCACGATTTATGATGAAACCCAGGATGCTTTTCCCAAAGATGCTTATTTTCTCCATTTCTGTTCAAGACCATACTGAAAGGTTCCAGCAGAGGCAAGAATAAAGGGCATCAAGAAGGGAAGAAGTAAGAACAATTATGGCTGACGGATGTGATCTTTTCTACTCTTGAAGCAGGGTGTTATTCTCTAGTTCAGGCTAGCTTTGACCTTACTATGTAGCCTAGGCTGTTCTTGAACATGTGGCAATCCTCTTGCTCAGTTTTCTAACTGCTGGAATTGCATGAGCAAGCTACCATGTTAAATGATGCTGTTGTATCCTATGTTGAAAGTATTAGTCTACAAGAAAGATATTAGGATGAGACTTAATAAAATTTAGCAAGTTTTCATGGTATCTATATTTTTATAGTAAGCAACAATTTAGTAATTTTATAGCATTGAAGGACCATTATAAAAGTGAAGTTAATAATGTAATTTAAATTTCATTAACAATAATATGAAAATAGAATGGGAATGATGCACTTAACAAGGTGATTACAAAATTCATACTCTGAAAATTTGTAAAACACTGTTGAAGGGAATTCATGATTAAAACAATTGTGAAGACATCCTAGGTTCATAGATCTGAAGTTGTATTTTGCTAGATAGCAATGTTATTAAAACTAAACTACAGATTCAATAAAATTTCCACAGAACCCTAGCTAAAATCATTTAGAAGTTGATCAGCTGATCAGATATTGTATGGAACTACCAGAGATCCCAAATTTATTTTGAACATAGAAAACAAGGTTGGGACATTCACACTTCTTGTACCAAATTTGTTATAAAACAACACGAAGACATTGTGGTACCAGTGCATGTAACAAAGTTTAGAGACCAGAAATAAATCAATAAATATTTGGTCAATGTTTTCAATAAGAATTCTAAGACTTTAAAAAGCTAATAGTTTCGGCCCCAAGACCTCTAATCATTCACTTTACCTTATAAAACTGAGTACATCGGGGTTTGTCATGTGAAAGCACCAGCTATCCTGAGGGAAACTTCAGAGGGAACTAGCTACTAGATGGTTCGATTAGTCTTTTGCCCATATACCCATGTCAGATGACCGATTTGCACGTCAAGATTGCTATGGACCTCCACCAGAGTTTCCTCTGGCTTCATCGGGCCCAAGCATAGTTCACCATCTTTTGGGTCCTAACGCATGGGAATAGGAAGAAGCAAAGTGCTAGAGAGGTCCCCAGAAATCCACAAAGATACCTCCACAATAGACTACTGGCAATGATTGAGAGAAAGCCCTAACTGACCTACTCTGGTGATCGGATGGCCAAACACCTCAACTGTCATGGTAGAACTCTCATCCAATGACTGAAGGAAGCTGATGCAGAGATCCATAGCCAGGCCCCATTTGGAGCTCCAGGAGTCCAATTGGTGAGAAAGAGGAGGGATTGTATGAGCGAGAATTGTTGAGACCATGACTGAAAAAGCACAGGGACAAATAGCCAAACTAGTGGAAACATATGAACTATGAACCAATAGCTTAGGAGGACCCAACTGGATCAGGCCCTCTGGATAAGTGAGACAGTTGATTAGCTTGAACTGTTTGGGAGGCCCCCAGGCAGTGGGACCAGGACCTGTCCTCAGTGCATGAGCTGTCTATTTGGAGCCTGGGGCCTATGCAGGGACACTTTGCTCAGCCTGGGTGAAGGGAGGAGGGGACTGGACCTGCCTCAACTGAATCTGTCTGGCTGAGCTGAATCCCTGGGGGAGTCCTTGCCCTGGAGGAGATGGGAATGGGGGGTGGTCTAGGGGGAGGGGGGGAAGGAGGAGGGAGGACAGGGGAATCTGTGGCTGATATGTAAAATTAAATTAAATTATAAAATAAAAAATAAATAAAAATTATAAATATATATAAAAAAGATAATAGTATTCATACAAAATGACTTGGAGCAGCTAGACATCTACATTAAAAAAATGTTGATTCCTTACTTTATACCATAGATAAAAATAGACTCAAATCATCATATATAAATATAGTCTTTAATACAACACTTAAAGAGAAATTTTGATGTAAACTTTTAACTATAGATGTGACAAAGAACTCCTTCTTACGAGTGATATTAAATCCTTTTGGCTATATTTGGTTGAATAGATTTTCCATGCTTTTTGATCGTATATTTTTTGAAGTTGTCAATCATTTTTGCAAATAAAGTATATTCTTCAACTGGCATTTAACCCATTTCAGTATCTTTAGATTTAGTGATTAGTGATGTTATGACCTTTTGGCAGAATTATGTAGCAGTGTTTTTTTTTTTTCTAAGTTTCTTGTTATTTGTACATATGATGGTACAGATGTCTCTTCCAGTCTTATTTGGGAGTCTTCTATGTAATACCCCTAACTGCGGAGCTCAGTCCTTAACACCACTCAGAGAAGAGAAACAATCAGCACAACAGCAATAATGCTCAAACAAACCAGATACAGAAAGGCACTTTAGATGGATTAAACCAACTACTGTTCCAATGACTATGGAAAAGTGAATGAAAAGAATATAAACTATGAATGTAAGAGTTATTTAACCTAAAAATAGAAATAATAACAGACCAAAATAAAGAAAGAGGAAGGGGGAAAGGAAGAACAATCTAGGTTAAATAAAGAGGGATACAAGCAGAATATCAAAGAGAATATAAAAAAGCTGGAGAGAAAAGAGGAAAAGATTAAAAACAAATAAGAAAACAAAACCGAACACAAAATAATCTTGATTGTACAGTAAAGAAAAATGCTTACAAACAAAATTTTTAAGCATTATAAAAGGAATATAAATTAAAATATATAATGGTTTTTAAAATAAAATAGAAATAATAGAGTGTAGTCAAGAGGAAAACACAAGGAACCAAACCCACAAATAAATATACAAAACCACTAAAACAATATATTGAAGCCATTTAGTTTCTTTCTTAATTACCTAATATGGGAGTCCAATGGGTTGTTAGTTGAAGGCTATTCCATTTTATGCTGTTTAAACAATAGTTGATCTGGAGTGGTTGAGGATGATTTGCTCTTTAGACATACAAATCCCTTTAGGTCCTTCCCTTTATGTACCAGAAACTGTTTCTAACCTACACTAGCTTGGCAATCTGTATTAGTTACTTTTGTGTTGCTGTGATAAAACATCATGACCAAGGACACTTATAGAATAAACATTTAATTTGACTTATGGTTTTAGAAAGTTAAAGTACATCTTGGCAGAGAAAAGAAACAGCTGAGAGCTCACATCTTGATCTTCAACCACCAATCAGAGCTCTGGGAATGACAGGAGTGTTTAGAATCCTAAAAGCCTGCACCCAGTGATACACTTCCTCCAACAGGGCCACACCTCCTAATCCTTCCCAAACAGTTCACAAAGGGGGGACCAATATTTAAATATATGAGCCTATATAACATAATAGCCCCTTGGCTATTGCCATTCAAACTACCATACAATCTAAGCCTGTATTCCTGGATATTTGTCCAAATAACCCGAAATTGGGGACTTACTTCAGTTTTTCTCCTGGATATGTTTAAGACATTTCCATTAACA
>CABHPQ010161189.1:11312-40661 GCA_902168405.1 Peromyscus aztecus | reverse complement strand
AGAAGGAGAAGGAGAAGGAGAAGGAGAAGGAGAAGGAGAAGGAGAAGAAGGAGAAGAAGGAGAAGAAGGTCTGAGGACTGAGATGCCAAGAAGGAAGGGAGCTGGGGAAAATACTCCACCTTCACACCTTCCTTCCCTTCTGCTGTGTGGGAAGGGCTTGGAGGTAGCCTAGGACAAAATAAAGGAGCTAGCATTTATTAGGCAACTATTGGATACCAGACCCTCATATTCCCTGTTTTCCTGAGATTTCATGACAGTTGTCTGGAGTAGTGGGAAATGTGCTCACTAAGGAACTGCAGGGCCTATTCAGCAGTCTTGGCAATAATTCTACCTCCTCATTTCCAGTGTGTGGACAAACAAAGATCTTCAGCAGTTGACCAGATGTCCCTTTTGCATCTCTTCCCCACTCCCCAGGCTCTGACTATGAGAATAGTTAGGTTCCATGGAACCTAGCTTGAAAATTGCTGATGTAAGCCAGATTGTTTGTTTCTTCATGTAGGAAGAGAGAGGGACTTGATGCCCTTGGTCACACAGCTTGAAAGAAGAGACATGAATGACACTTGGTGGACTTTCCACAACCCTGGATTAGAGACAGAGAAAGGGCATCCAAAGGAATGCTGCCTGACTTGGCTTCCATCTTCCACCATCCCTGGCCCACGGCTGCTCTTCTTCACGCCAGTCAATGTCTACATGCTGCCCTGTGTGCTGAGCTGACTTAGTGGAGAAGGTGACTGGCGCCACACCACCCTCACTCACACGTTCAGCCATCTCCTCTGCTTCCCTACCAAAAGTGAGTTTTCTGCTGAGGCAGGAGAGAGAAGCATTATAGCAGTTACTGTGTACCACATGGGGCTTTGTGCTTTTGGCTCATTCCAACCACCTTAGGGTCCTAAGTAGAGAACAACAGTTGTCTCATTTTACCCAGGGCCACATTCTTTAGCAATAATGAAGGAGGAAGAACTGAAAACAGAGGCTCAAATAGACACTTGCCTGCAAATGCCTGGAAGAGCATTATTTATAATTGATGGACTAGAAACCAAGTGTCCATCAACAGATGAATGATGTTCTGACTCAGGCTACACCACAGATGAAGCTTAAGAACATTGTGCTAAGTAAAAGAAGCCAATATACTACATCAGTTCATTTATATGAAATTCCCAGATAGGTAAATTTAAAAGAAACTAACTCTGTGTGTGTGTGTGTGTGTGTGTGTGTGTGTGTGTGTGTGTGTTACACATGCTCACACATGCCTGTGTGCCAGTGTTTATGTAGAAGACAGAGGACAACCTGTGAGAGTCAGCTCACTGCTTTCATCGTGTGGGTCCCAAGGATTGAACTTCACTTGTCGGAATTGGTGGCAGGTGCTCTTACCTACTGAGCCATCTTGCCGGCCCAGGACAGACAAACTTACCGAATGCACCTTGGAGTTCTCTGAAGGCTGAAATGGGGCGGGGGGGGCGTGGTGACTACTTAATGGATACAGTTCCTGTTTAGGATGATGAAAATATTTAGGGAAAGATGCTTGCAAGGGTGAATTCAGTACCTCTGGACTGTACACTTGAAAGTGATTAAAGTGTCACATTTATGTTGTAAAAGAACAAGGGAGTGAGAGGGGACCTGGGATGAGACTCCTGTCTGTCCAAATCTGGAGCCTGTGATCTTTCCTCCACTGTGTGGTTAACCAAGAAAAAAATGTCCCCTGAATTGGCTCCCAGGTGTAGCCAGAAGTGGCAATTACCAGTTTTGCTCTAAGGAGAAAACGGATTCTTCCAGAGCCTCAGCTTGCTTGGAAGACTTCCAAGAGCACAGGTGTCAGAAAGGAAAAGATGGGGGGACCTCCTCACTGCCTAGCCAACACTTTCAGCCATGGGCAGGCCTTGTCTCAGCTGTGGAACCACCAGTATCTGATGGGGCCATCTCTGAGCTCTCGGTGGGTATTGAGAGGCTTCCCACAGTTGGCCTAGTAAGTAATCAGACACCCAGCAGGAGCCAGGGTTGAAGGTAGCTAGGGGAGCCAGGCAGAAGGGCTGGCCCGACAGTTGTTAGTCCTGAGCAGAGGCCACCATGTTCTGGGCCTTCTATGTGGGTTTTTCTACCCATTTACACTTCTTCTGCTCTGAGAAAGGATGCTGTGAAGTGGAGTTCATGGTTCCATGGTATTGGGCATGTATGGTGAGCCTTAGTGAGCTGGGGGCGGGGGGAGGGGGGGGGGGGGGAGGGCATGGGGGAGTAGATTGGTGTTTCACGGCTATCTCCCAAAATGGAGTGTTCGACAAAAGACCAAATATTCAGGAAGTGGTGGACTTGACATCTGAATTCAGGGCCACCTCAATCCCAAACCTGAAATCTCTCCATTCCACTTCTAAAATGAATGAATGGGGCTCAGCAACTGGGAGGTACTCAACATTGCTTGCTGAATAAATGTGTGTGCACTTATGTGTTTGCTCATGGTGGAGAGTGCTTGCCTAGCAACGACAGGCCCTGGTTTCCATGACACATTTAAAAAACAAAGAATTTCCTGTTTAGACACTAGAAGTGTCTTCATGGAGTCATCTGGTCTACCTCTGCCTTGATGTCCTAGTACTTGTACTCACAGTCCTAGTAAGCCTTGAACTACTGCTACTGACCAGCTCTGTTGACCTTTAAGTTCCTGGGCTGAGGCCTGTGACTTGGTTGCAGAACAGGCACTTAGGTGACCTGTAGCTGCTGGATAAACTTGGATCAGATACCAGGTGCATGTCACTCAGTGTCCTCTACTTCTGCTTATTCTTGGCCTAATGGAATCCTAAACTGTCCTCAGGGCCACCATCCAAGAAGGTGCAAAAGGTCACCACCAGAGAGTCATTTACCAGATTGCCTGCACTGTGATGGAATTGTGGGTCTCCTATAGGTTGTTGTTACTTCCAAACACAGAATCTGGGTGTTTCCTACGCACCTCCCACCCCACCCCACCCCAACCCCCACCCAGGCCTTGGGCACAGACATCTAAGGCAGTGGGTAGTTCTGGGTGAATTCCATGCCTCTTGGGGGATTGCTACTCTTCTTCATCACTACTGCCTGTGCATTAAAATCTTCACTGAAGAAAAGGCCAACCAAGTTTAGCTGGAAAGTGGTGGGGCATTACCTTCCAGTTGCTCAAACACCCAACCACCAGAGACTCCAAAGAACTCAGACTCTGGGTCTTTGAGGGCTTCATGAATCGAATGGGAAGATGGCAGGTTGGGCACATCTTCCTAAAGGCGTGAAGGCTGCTGAGGTGTGAGTTAGGCCTTGGACAGGTCTCTGGAGAAGGGCCTGTGAGGCTGAGCATGAACACTTTGTATTGGAGGCAAGAGCAAGTCCAGGTTTTGTGACGTCTATATCTTAAGAAAATGCATAGCAGCTGGGCATGGTGGTGGACACCTTAGCACTCTGGAGGCTGTAGGAGCAGCAGGAGCATCACTATTTTAAAGTCAGCCTGAGCTATATATAGCAAGATCCTGCCTCATGGGCCTAGAGAGATGGTTCATTGTAGCTGGAGAAACTCTCCAGCTCCCGCCAAGCCCCAGCAGTCCCGCAGCCCACTTATAAAATAAACACACAGACTCTTATATTACTTAAACTGTTTGGCCTAATGGCTCAGGCTTCTAGCTATCTAGTTCTTACATCTTAAATTAACCCATTTCTATAAATCTATACCTTGCCACATGGCTCGTGGCTTACCAGTATCTTACATGTTGGTACTCATGGTGGCGGCTGGCAGCGTCTCCCTGACTCAGCCTTCCTGTTCCCAGAATTCTCTTCTCTGCTTATCCCGCCTATACTTCCTGCCTGGCTACAGGCCAATCAGCATTTTATTTATACAGAGTGATGTCCACAGCAGTTCATCTGTTATGAGCACTGGTGCTGTGGAGGACCCAAGTTCAATTTCCAATATTCACATGGTGGCTCACAACGATCCTAACTCCAGTTCCAGGGGTTCCAGTGCCCTCTTCTGTTCTCCAAGGGTGCTAGGCGCGTGCAAGCAAAACATTCACACAGCTGAAATTAAATAACTAAATCTAAAAGAAGTCCTGCTTCAGAGGATGGGGAAGGAAGGAAGGAAGGAAGGAAGGAAGGAAGGAAGGAAGGAAGGAAGGAAGGAAGGAAGGAAGGAAGGAAGGAAGAGAGGGAGGAAGAGAGCACCTTATGGGGATCGGTGAGATGACGGCTCTGCCTTTAACAGTTCAGGCCTTGCAGCCGACCTGCTGGGCTGACCCTGGGGACCCTGAGTGAGAAGAGTGGTGTTCCTACCACCAGGTGCCAGATATCAACTTTATACCCAGTGCAGAAGACACTTTGCTTGTGAGCTGAACTGATTTATTTCTCACCAGTGACCCAGAAACCAAGCCTTTCTTTTTCCTTTGATCTGTTCTTGTCTGGGGCTTGTGGGTTGTTTCTCCTTCCTGGCCACAGACCAAGAGGAACTATCCCAGATGAACTTAAGGGCAGGCAGCCCCAGCTCTAACACAAGGCCCTGAGATTTTGATTAAAAAGGTGGAAGAAGGTGCATTTTATTCCTGTCACCCAGACTTTAAACCAACCCCCATCAGGGAATGCTCTCTATGGGCTGCCGTACACCAACTTTATCCTTTGTCTTCTGTTTATGATTGGAGAGCACGCCAAACTTCGAGCCAGGAGTCCAGCCTAGAACAAGTCCCCACGGGTCCCTACTACCTCCTGCTCTCCTCACCCAGGTCTCCAGCTCCTAGCAAGTGGCAAGGGGTTATCTTCCAGTCACTCAAAGGGGAAGTTATTAGAAAGCTGGGGACTGGGTCTTCCCATATTATCAGATGAAACCACAAGAGTCAGAGCAGTACCTGGACTAGGCTGGGGAGTATCTAGGCCCAAGAAACATCTCCCAAGTGCAGCTCTGTCCTCCCTAGTCTTCAGCTCCAAGTACCTGCCTGAAACTCATCCTGACTCTCCATCTAGTTCTGACTAAGAAAATTGGCCCCACTTGTCATCAAGGCAGAGGTAGACCAGATGACTCCATGAAGACACTTCTAGTGTCCAAACAGGAAATTCTTGGGTTTTTCTTTCTTTTTTTTTTTTCTCTAATGTGTCATGGAAACCAGGGCCTTGTGGTTGCTAGGCAAGCACTCTCCACCATGAGCAAACACATAAGTGCACACACATTTATTCAGCAAGCAATGTTGAGTACCTCCCAGTTGCTGAGCCCCATCCATTCATTTTAGAAGTGAATGGAGAGATTTCAGGTTTGGGATTGAGATGGCCCTGAATTCAGATGCCAAGTCCACCACTTCCTGAATATTTGGTCTTTTGTCGAACACTCCATTTTGGGAGATAGCCGTGAAACATCAACCTCCTTCTTCCCGCCCCCCCCCTCAGCACGAACCATGAACTCCACTTCACAGCATCCTTTCCCAGAGCAGCAGAAGTGTAAATGGGTAGAAAAACCCACATAAAAGGCCCAGAACATGGTGGCCTCTGCTCAGGACTAACAACTGTCGGGCCAGCCCTTCTGCCTGGCTCCCCTAGCTCCCCTCAACCCTAGTTCCTGCTGGGTGCCTGATTACCATTCCTACCTCACTCCTGAAGCCAAGCTCCCCATAGCTGGTAAGATGCCCTCATGAAGGATCAAGAGGCAGTCAGGATACAGTTATAGATGTCCACCCCTTGTTTTCCTTTCCAAGAAGAAATGAGGGTCCTCAAGAAACAGCTGTCTTCACACTGGTCCAACAGGACAAAGAACTCCCCTTGTTTAAAAAGAAGGGAAACCCTGGAGAATCCCTTTCTTCTAGAGTCTTGCCTCTGCTGTTCCACTTTTCCTCAAAGCTGACTCTGTCCGTATTGGGAAATTGCAAATTGTTTATCTGGGGAAAGTCAGCCGCCCACATATGAGAATATACACATCATTGAAACCTAAGTACTTGCATCTGGAGATAGAGTAGATGTGTCCTGGGCTGACCTTTTGTTCACTGACGGAACCACTGCTAATGAGCACTCAGCTCCTCTGGGGGAGGCTTCCGTATGTTGAACCAAAACATATGTTGGACATTAGCCTTTGTGTCTATATGAGTGTTCATGTGTGCATGTGTGTTTGCAAGCACACCCTACACGTGACAGCACCATACAAGCAGTGTTTATCAAAACATCATAACCAACTGCACCTTCTTTTCCATAATCCATGGGCCTCCTGACAGGGCTTGCTCTTCAAGACCAAAGTCACATTCTTTCATGCTACCTAGGAAGGGTCTGGATGCCTTTCATCTCACGCTGCCGCTTAAGGATGGAGCTCTCTGACCAATTCGCCAGGGTCTAAAATTCATTTTTAAATCTCAGATATATGACCTTGAGCAAGTCACTTAACTTCTGAGCTATTTCTGCTTCTGTAAAATAGAGACAACAATAGTCAAACTCTTCTAGAGAGGGTTAGACAAGATCATGCTGTGACAGCACCTAGACCTGGCATGTACTGAGATGTTCACCCCAGAGCAGCTGTGAGGAGAGTGGTCAGGGCAGCTACCACTTGGTGGGGAGGTTGGGTGGAAGGCCCTACCTGCTCAGGAGGATTTTTTTGGCTGTGGGTCCAGAAGCCTCTCTTGGGTCATGGATACTGTGGTGGGTGAGAACGGCTCTGTCCATGGGAACAAGCAACGGCCCAGTGGCTGGAAGTACAGAGCCCACCCAGGAAATGGCCAGGGCATTAGGAGAGAAGCCAGAAACAAGAAGCAAGTCCGGAAGGGCATTTGAGGGACAGCTCCCAAAAGGTTCGTATCTTGGTCCTGAAGGTAGCAAGAATCGTAGGGTATATGAAAACTCTTTGGGGGGGGATATGATATCAAATCCAGGGACAAGTGGTTAGCAGGAATCCATGAGGGGCCTTCCTGAGAGAGAACTCTGGACCAGAGAAGTGAGGTAGAGATGGAGAGACACCGGGACCAAGGAGGCTAGGGATGTAAAATGCAGACAAGCTGGTTTCTAGTGGAGCTGATGTGGCCAAAGCTGTTTCTTTCTCATGAAACTGGACCAGAGTTCATGAGATGGCCCTTAGCCTTATCACGAGCCCACATCGGGACACTAGGGTTTATTTTCTCCATTTTCCCATCTGTGACATCGTGGGTTGAAGCGTGAGCCCCAAGGGGTCTTCCTTGGGGGGCTCTCTCTGAACTTTCCTTCAGGGTGTGTATAGGGTGTGTATTTTCAGATGGCTCAGAGGGTGGCAGAGGACAATTGATAAGCACCGAGGAGATACGGGCCTAGGGGAGTCTGAGGATCCCAGAACACCTGCCTGTGCAACCCATCTCCTTTCCACTCAGACCTCTTTAAACAAGAGAATTTGATGCAGGGGCAAAGCATTGGCTGTGAGAACCAGAGACATCCAGGCCGCCCCAGATGTGAAAAACTAGCCCTTTCCTCCTTCCTGTCACTAATCGTGCAGAGGGAGACGGTGCCCGGAGAGCAGGTACCACTGCGGCCCTCAGGGGTGCTGCCTGAGGGTGTCCCCTACAGGCTGACTATGCACTTGTACACCGCTCTTTCATGAGGTCTGCATTGTCTAGACTGGTCTCAGCCAGCAACCTCAGGCCTTCACCAAGCACTCCCTCTTAGCCTGCCAATCCCCTGTCTCTCCAGAGGTCTCTCTTACCTTAAACTGCTCAGCGCCCACCCCCCTCCAATTGGTCTGTTATTCTCCCCTTTCACTGTTACAGTCAAGGACACACTACTGGGATGGAAGTGATCTAAGGTGACTGTTTCAAGTGTGCTCCTCTGGCCTCCCACACTTTAGGACAGAAGGCTGGCCCTGAGGGGTATCCTGTGCTCTCTCTCCCTCTCCGTGGGAAACAGTACCAGAGGAACTCCATTTTGCCACTTTCTGGGCCAGTTGCTGGACTGTTGGCCTTGGTGGAAGGGTGGAGGTTGAGCTGGCATCCAGCTGCCACTGGGTTTGGAGTCAGCTCTCTGTAAGGTTGCCAAGGGTGGGTGTGTGATTGTCTGAAGAGGCTGTGGGTGGAGGGATCATCCACACCTGCTTCCTGGATTGAGGGTTGAGTAAAGTTCCAGCAGGTGGCCTTATCCCAGGACAGGCCCATCCCTCCTCCTCCTCCTCCTCCTCCTCCTCCTCCTCCTCCTCCTCCTCCTCAGCCTACCTCAGTTCCCAAAATTCCCAGGCTTATCCTGTTCTGAGACACCACAGGCAGGACTCAGGAGGGCCAAGCACTTCACAGTGCCATGCCCAGGACGCTGAGAAGATGGCAACCTTCCACACATGCTCTCGCAACCACTAACCCCTCCCCTCCCCACAGCCAAGAGTGCACTCACCCCAGATCCATTACTTTACCAGTACGCTTTGGGATCCCCTGAACTCTTTCGTACAAGCAGACTGCTACCACCACCATTTCCTCTGCACATTCGAAGGCCTGGGGTGTGCCTACATCATGCATGACTGGCTATGGTGATATTTTTCTTTTATACCAAAATGTTAATTGTATGTTAATAAATAAAGTTGCCTGGGGGTCAGAGCTATTAGCAAGCCATAGGAAAGTAGGGCAGTGGTGGTGTATGTTTGTGATCACAGCACTTGGTAGACAGAGCTAGGTAAGTCTCTGTGTTCAGGGATACAGCCAGCATTGGATACACATGCCTTTAATCTCAATACCAACCATAGAACACCTGGAGGTCTATACAGACAGGCCGTGATGAAGCAGTCCTGTGGTTGGGTTTACAACCAATGAGAAGGCAGAACAGAGACTATATAAAGACTTTAACACAGGAAGTACGGGCTCCTTCGGAGAGGTAGGACCACTGCAGGAGGAAGGGTAAGGTTTTGGCTCTTAGCTCTGACCTCTTGGCTTTCTTCTTTGCATTGGTTCTCTGTTTCTTATTTATAAGACGGTTGGTTACATCTACAACTGGCCACCAGCACCAAGCTATGCAATGGTTGTGTTCCTAGTTGGCATGTTGAAGCTTAGAGTCACAGAGCGGATATCACAGGAGACAAGGACAAAAGAGAGGAGACCGGCCTAGACAGAAATGAAGGGACCTTGGCCACTCATTTTCAGGGGCCCGCCCCGCTTCAGTATGGCACAAGGGTTTGTGTTTGCTCTTTCTCTGCCTAGGGAGGTATGGGCTGGTAAACTCAGACTTTGGTAGCTGTTAGGATCCCTCAGAATCTGTGGAGGGAGCCTCAGGAAGAGTAGTGGACAAGCCAGAAAAGGCAGTGACAAGGACAGCAGGAGGGATCCCAGGGAGTGGCACAATGACCTGGCATCTTCTGACTCTCCTAGAGAGCTCAAGTTTCCTGTCCAGGCCTGACCAGAAGCTCCTTGGCCCCTTCTTTTTGGCATAGCTCTCCTTCCCTGGAGTCACTGGGAAGAGGATCTGGTCAGAGTCACCTAATCTCTTCATGTAGAACCAGAGGCTGAATTTGAAGCTATGGTTGCTAAGCCAAAGGACATTCTTATCTCCTTTCTGTGGCTTCCCTGCCTGGGCTCTCTGCCTGTGGGAAGGCAACCTGGAGTGTGAGGATGGCCTCATGTCATATACACAGATGGGTTACCTCCGGACTCGGGCTAGACCAGTTGTCCCTGAGAAGAGAACCGTTAGCTGCCCTCCCTACAGGGCCAAAGAGGATGAGAAGCCTCAGGTTAGGTCTTGCCTTGTCTGACTCCATTTCCCAAAAGTCCCTCCCAGATGGTTTCAGCACATCCTACACTTTCTTCCTGTCAACCTTTAGGCTGGTCCCCCTGGGCTACACCCCCCATCTCTGCTGAGAGACCTCACAGTGTCTCCACACTGACAGAACCTCAAGGACTGAGGTTACACATGGGGATCTCCGAGGAGATGGGCAAGGGCACCAGTTAGATCACTACCTCCAGTCAGATCTCAACCAAGAATAAACCAACTTGGGTTCAAATCCCTTCTCTACTACTTCTTGGCTGAATGGTCCTGGGAAAGTAACTTAACCTTTCTGAACTTTGATCTTCTGAAGATGTAGTCACAGAGTCTCAATGTAGATAAAGTAGGATAATGTGTGCCAGGGTTCCATTCATTGTTGACTAGTGTTGGCTTTCAACGTATGTAAAACACTGTTAAAGATTATTTTATTGCTTTTCAATGTTGGGTCTACAGGTAAGTTTCATTTTTAAGTAGAGAAAAACCAGGGGCTAAGAAAGTTTAGAGGCCATCAGCTCTGATTTTAGCCCATTTTGTAAATGTCACCAAGGGACACTGGGATTTTTTTTTCTAGCAACGTACATCATTTGTGAGGCTTCCTGGAGAAAAGCACTTGAGGTCAAGACCAGATTGGTTTTATTTATCTTTTTCTTTATTTACCTTTTTCTCTCCCACCTTTCCCATGCCAGTTGCTGGCTGGGCTGGTAAGGAATAAGCTGGGTCTTGTGTGGGTGACAACAGATGGATCTTGGCAGAACTCTGCACCCAGTACAGACAGGTGGACAACTCAGGCCTCTCTGTGATACTCAAAACTGTCTCGCTCTCTCCCCTCAGCTCCCACACTCAGCATCTCCATGCTGACTTTGCTGACCCACACATGGCACAGGCATTCTATCACCTCTGTGACTGGCACACATGCGGTGAGCAGCCACTGTGCCAGGCACAGGTGCTCCCATCCAGGTGGTCCACCAGCCAGCTCTCTTCTCCTGAGAAAGATTTCCCTACAGTCAGTGGCCTGTCCCCATGTTTCATTGCTCCAAGACAGACTGTAGTTACTGACTCCACAAAAGACTAAACTGCCCCAAATTTAGCCACTTCTTAGGGGGACATTTTAAAAATCCATCAAATCTCAGAGTTCAAAGGAGCCTCCGGCATCTCTGGAGCACCTCCCTCCTGCCACAGGAGGGGGTGGAGCCACAGGATGGCCAGGTCAGAGGCTAGAAGTAGCACAGGCCCCTGGCTCTGGTACAGCCTCCAGCGGAGGGTAAACATCCTGCAGGACAGAGAACAGACATGGACCAAGCAGCAGGGACAGATGGCAGAGGGAACTGCCATGCCCCAGGACAGCCCATATTGGAACATGTACTCTAGCTAGTGCTTGGTGAAAACAGCTTTGCAGTCACAGGCCACCTCCACCAGGGCTGGGATGTCCCCGGTCATCTAAGGAGGGAGTCCCCAAGCGGAATGAGCCCCACAGAAGGCAAGGATTGGAAAGGAGAGGTTTCAACATGTGAAACCATGGGGATCAGAAGGTGAGCCACTGCCTTCACTCAGCAGGGATGTGCCCCCTCAGCCACTTGTCAGAAGGTCTGAGCATCTTCAGTGGCTACCAGGAGCAGAAGGTGGGATTGGGAGAGGGCTACCTGGGGACAGGGAGCAGGGTGAGCCACTCTGTCTCCTCCATTCCCTCTACATCACAGCTTTAAGATCCGAAGGGAGGGGCAGGAGCCAGCAGCAGTCAGTACGACCTGACCATGATGCTGCTCTTATGTTCCCAGGGCAACCTGGCCTATGCCTATGAGACCAAAGATGTGCTGTGCCTGGTACTGACAATTAGAAATGGGGGTGACCTGAGGTTTCACATCTATGTGGGGAACCCTGGCTTTGAGGAAGAGTGAGCCTTGGTATATGTGGCCGAGACCCTGTGTGTCCTAGAAAACCCGCACAATGAAAACACTGTCTATAGTGTTCCTAGCATCTGGCAGGGCCCTGGCACCACCTCCAGCAAGAGCCCAGGAACCCAGCAAGGAAGATGAGCCGCTCTCGGAAGTATCACTGGCCTTTAATTAGGGAAGGCAAGCTTGTGAAAGCTATTCCCCAAACTCTTCCTCCAAGTCATGGAGGGTAGACTACACCACCACCACACCCTGTACCCAGGCACCATACACTGCCTGGGGGCCACCATCTGGAATCAGCCCCAGGAGATGTCGGGAATGTCACTGTCCAAGGGCATCGCAATGCCGTATGTCCTGCCCCATCCCATCTGAAGCCTGCTCTAACCTTCACCCTGTTTCTCTCATCTCAATACCAGCATGGCCTGAACTCTGTAGAGCCCCATTCCTAGATGCTTCTCACAGTGAACAGGGCTTTGTGTTGTCTTCATAGCCCTCCACAAAGGATTTTGAAAAGCTCTGTGCCTTTCCTGCTGTTTTAAAAAGCATTTTGCTATTTTTTTTTTAAATCATGTGGGTATGTGTTTGTGGGTTTGTCTGAATGAATGCATTGCCTGCTGAGATCAGAATAGGGCAATCGATCCCTTGGAGCTGGAGTACAGGTGGTTGTGAATCACCTTGATGTGAGTAATGGCTATTAAACTCCGGTTCTCTAGAAGAATGGCGAGTGCTCTGTCTCCCAGCCATCTCTTCTGCCTCCCTCCCTGCATTTGGAGTGAACGCTGTGCTATTCCCTTATGTGTTCAAGAAAAGGAGTTGATGTTTTTGGTTTAGCCAGTTACATCACATTTCTGAAGGGACCCAGGGGAATCTAATTGCTGTAGCAAATTGATTTCCACCAGCATCTGTCTAAAAGGCTGTGTGGGGGAAGCTTTTGAGAGGTAAAGGATGACGTTAGAAACTCCCCACTGGACACTGCCACTGTGTGCAACCCTGTCAGCTCCCTGGGCATCCACCAAGATCACCATGATTCCTTGAGAAATGTGATGTAATGAGTCCCTTGAGAAATGTGATGTAACTGACCAGTATCAAAACATGGTGACCTCAGACATCCATGGGCACCATATAGTCAACTGATGACTTTGCATGGATCTCTGGGTAGAGATTTTCTTGGGACCCCAAGAGGCTTTTAGAAACAAGGAAGAATGTTCCTGAGAGCTCCCATCCCAAATACCAGCCCCCTGTGTTTGTTTTCCCCTAAGGGCTGAAAACAAAGAACCTCCTTGATTGTCTTGATTGCCTGTCAATTAAAAGAAAGGGTAGGGGAACCCTGGAGGGCCAATTTCTCTGGTTGTCCTGACCACCTGGCCCTGGACTCTCTGTGATTTGGTTTTGGCCGGTGGTTCCTAGCAAACTGTCACGTCCAACCCATGGCCACTGGTTTCTTGAGATGAGAGTTTTTTGCCCTTATTTGGCATTGTTAGGGTATTGTAATTTAGCCCATGTAAATTACAAAGAGCAGCAAGCTGGTTTGGGATAAGGATGAGTATGAAAGCAGTCATCTCATTTGGTGAGATTGCCAGGATTTGGGTGCATGAACCACTTCCCAAAAGGATAGATGCTGTCTTTTAGGATTTCTATTGCTGTGACAAAGCATCATGACCAAAAGGCAAGTTGGAGAGGAAAGGGTTTATTTGGCTTACACTTCAGCTTTGCTGTTCATCACTGAAGGAAATCAGGACAGGAGCTCACACAGGGCAGGGTCCCGGAGGCAGGAGCTGATGCAGAGGCCATGGAGGGGAGCTGCTTACTGGCTTGCTTCCCATGGCTTGCTCAGTCCACCTTCTTATAGAACCCAGGACCAGCTGCCCAGGGATGGTACCACCCACCATGGACTGGACCCTTGCCCATTGATCACTAAATGAGAAAATGCCTTACAGTTGGATCTCAAGGAGGCATTTCCTCAGCTGAGGCTCCTTCCTCTGATGACTCTAGCTTGTGTCGAGTTGACACACAGAACCAGCCAGGACAGATGCTGTCCGTTAAACAAAGAGGACCAGCTGGTACTAAACTGGAGCCTGCATCTAGATGCCAGCATTGTCAGCCCTGGGTCACAACACTGTGCACTTTACCTTTATCCATTTTCCACCGGGCAATCCAGAGTCTTCTGCCTGCCTTACTCCCTGGAAAGGCAGACGGTCTCCTTTGTGAGCAAGAGCCTGTCACTGAAGAGAGGAGACATTGGGAACAGGGTGAGTCCCACTGGCAACTGTGCCGTCTGCCTGAGTGCTGCAGGCCGCAGGAATATATCCTAAGAACTCAGCTGGTTATGGCAAAGTCACTACCTGGAAGGATCAAGGATTTCTTCCAGAGGAAGCCAAATTCCAAGGAGCTTTTGGTGTTACTTGGCTTGTTATTTATCAGCTGTCTTCTGTTATGAAAATCATGTGTGCCTTCATAGTTTTCCCAACTGATTTTTCCCTAAGAAGGGCTAACGGTGTGGACTGATCACTCTCTGGACATACACATTCCAGGTATTTGGAGCACAGCCTCAGGAAAGGCTTTCTCTGGAATCAGATATCTCCCTTAGCCACTTTCAAGGACTAACAGAAATGACAGTCCAGACCACCACATGCTATTCTCCTGGTTTAAGGTAAATTCCACAAGGAGACACCGCCTAGGTCAGGTGGACGTTAAGTAATAGCTTTACACAATTTAGCTCAGACCCTCCTTTCTTACAGCCTTACTAACTTTATAGACCTCTAACTCCTTACCTAACCACTTCTAGGAATATTTAGATAACTTTCTGCGCTGACAGCTATGCTCAGCCAGAACCTCAGTTCAAGAATCCCTATAATTATCATCATTGGCAGCATCTGGCTAGGTCCATCCCCAGACAGAGAAAAGTACCTTATTAGAGATACCTCTGTACTCTCTAAGAACAGACTTAAGCATCCAGACTACCTATTTGAGAAGGCCTGGCGGATGTGCCAATTAAGCTTAACTTCCTCCTTTCCCAAATCTTTCCTCTAGTTCCAGATCTCCCTTTAACTATCACCAGAGGCATCTAGCTGTACACAGGTTGCCTAGCGACCGAGCACACTTTCCCCCACCCTGCAGAAAAAAGGCAGATAGCTTGGACAGATAGGAGCCACAGGAAAAAAGAAGGCAGTTTTATTTTCTCCCATTGACCTAGCAACTTACAGATTCTTAACATTTCCTACCAATCATGTCTAAGATTATAGTTGAGCACATAAGATCCCTCTTCTTAGATATTACCTGAATTTAGCCTTTAGTTAATTCATTAGTCACTTCCCTTCTGGGTTGCAAATGATCATTAACAATTACTGCCCCTCTATGTGATTCTTATCACCCATCCTGGAAGACTGGTGGTCACTGCCTGAGGAAAATTCTTATCTACCTTTATGACCCTGTAGAATTCAAGCCTGGTGACCTTGCTCCACCAGGGGATTGCTATTGCTTGGGTTTATAACTGGATTCCTGGGAGACTTAGGAGGAACGAGGAGAACTTAGAGAAGGAGAACAGAGAGGGTGAAGGAAGATTTTGACCAGAGAGTACATGTGGACGAGATGAAAGATGAGGAAGAGTCAGATAAGGAAGTCCTAACTGAGTAAGAACAAGGTGAAAAGGACCTAGTTGAGGCAGAATTAAGACGAGAGCATTAAGATAGAACTTAGAGGGAGCAGTAGATAAATACAGAGAGAAATCAAGCAAGAAAGGAGCTAGGCATGAGAACAGAACTGACGCTGTGTATATAGGATGTTATCCCAGAGGAATTAAAGCAAGTGGACTATAGAGCTCAGTGTGCTGAGATTCTATTTCCCAAAAATAGTCCTCGTCGTTTGTAGTTCTCTCCTGAGCCCCTGGGAAGTATTAATATTAAGGCTGGTCCCTCTAATATTATACAAGACCTGAGCTTCTTCCCAGGCTGTGGCACAGCAGGACTTGGGCGATGTGACAACCCCCTGGGACCCCATTCATAGGGGTCTCTCCCCTGGCCCATCCTTGCCTTAAGCAGTTTTTCTCAACCTTCATAATGTTGTGACCCTTTAATACATACAGTTCATTATGTTGCAGTCACCCCCAACCATAGAATTATTTTCACTGCTACTTCATAACTGTAATGTTGCTGCTATTATGAATTGTGATATAAGTATCTGTGTTTTCTGATGGTCTTAGACAACCTCTATGAGAAGGTTGTTCAACCCTCACTGGGGTTGGGACCCACAGGTTGAGAACCACTACCTTACAGCCTTCTTCCCAATTGTAGGGCTGGTGTTAAGGCCTTGGTGACTTGACTTTCCAGGAGTCTCTAACCATAGTAGCCTGTCCTCTGCCGTCCGTGTAAGGATGGGTACCAGAACTGGCTTTTCCTAACCTCCTAGCCAATGGCAAACCCCAGCATTTGTGTTAAATCACTGTTGAGGACAGACACTAGCTCACAATGGCCTTGACCCAGAGACACCAGACCACCTGAGCCTAGAGGTGGGAGGCAGACATCCATGACACTTGTCTCACAGAGGAGCCAACCTGACCTTGGCAGTGATTCTACCAGGTCTCCGGCATTCTCCTGACTTCCCACACGAGTGGCCCACTGTGCTACTCACATGCTCTCTTCCCCTTTCCTGTCAAGCATCACAGAGCTGGAGTCATCCGTGCCACTCAGGCCTGGCAGGTCTATGGCCCAGGACCCTGTAGAAAGGCATGTGTGCCTAGTGGGTGTGACAGAGGCAGAGGCAGAGCCTTCAGGGCAGTGTGGTCTGGGCCTTGGGGGCCACATTGAACTCTGAGCCCAGATTCCAGGGAGGGCCTTTGCCCTTCTCATTTCCCCATTTCTTTGAAGAAGAAAAAATAAACCACCTCCAAAACCTAAACAGTCAGGAAAAGGGTGGCCTCCCAAATTGCTTTACAAATTTTTCTCCTCGAGCAAATTGTTGCAAAATGTCGAGAACTTCATATTTTTCCTGTGAAGCAATCCCAGAATCCTCCAGGACATTTTTAATTCTGTGACCTCTACCTTCCAAGAAGCCCAGTGGGCATTAAATGTTGCAGGCCAGCCAGCAGCCAGCCTCAGCCAGACATCCTTCTACATCTTTATTAATGTTCCTCTCCTAAAATGTGCAACTTCCACACGTCCCACCTACACTCTCCCAGAGTCACATGGTCACCCTGAGAGGACAAACTGAGAACACATCTTTGTGGGTCAGAAGCCTTGCAAGTCAGTGGCCCTGGCCTGGTTGATCGTTTCTTTAGCTGCGCAGAAGCTTTTGAGTTTTGTGAAGTCCCATTTGTCAGTTGTCAGCTTTAACTCTCATGCACATGGAGTCTTGTTCAGAAAGTCCTTTCCTACACCTCTATCGTGTAGAATGCTGCCTGTGTTTTCTTCTAGCACTTTTGGTGTTTCAGGTTTAGGTCTTTGATCCACTTGGAGTTAAGTATTTGTGCAAGGTGATAGATACAGATATAATTTCATTCTTTTGCTTGTGACCATCCAGTTTTCCCAGCACCATTTGTGGAAGATGCCTTCTTTTTTTTCCCCAGTATATGTTTTAGAGTCTTTGTTAAACACTAAGTGGCTGAAGTTACTTATGCTCATGTTTGGGTCTTGGATTTTTTTTCCCTTGGTCTACACATCTCTTTTGTGTGCCAATACCGTACTGTTTTTATTACCATGGCTCTGTAATGTATGTTAAGATTTGGAATTGTAGCCATATCTGCATTGTTCCTTTGTTCAGGATTGTTTTGGATATGCAGAGTCTTTGTGATTCCTTATGAATTTTAGGATAGTTTCCCCCCTTTTCTATAAGAATGAGATGAGGATTTTGGATTGGGATTGCACTGAATCTGTAAATAGCTTTTGTTAGAATGCTTATTTCTCAATGTTAATTCTACCAATCCATTATCGTGGGATGTATTTCCATTTTGTAGTGTCTCTATCTCTTTCTTAAAACATTTAAAGTCTTCATTGTAGAGGTCCTTAACTTCTCTTAGGTTTGTTCTAAATTTTTTTTTGTATGAGGCTATTGTGAATAGGAGTGTGTTCATGATCTCCTCTTCTGTATGCTTATTGTTGGCTTATAGAAACTATTGACTTGTGCAAGTTGATTCTGTACCCTGCCACACTGCTGAAATTTGTTATCATTTCTGTAAGTCTTACAGTAGAATTTTTGGGGTCTCTAATGTATAGTGTTGTGTCCTCTGTAAGCAGGGTAGTCTGACCTTTTCTTCCCTATTTATCCCTTTAATTCCCTTCTCTTGCCTTACCTCTCCAGCTGGTACTTGGAGCACAATATTGAAAAGGAGTGGGGATAGTGAACATCCCTGATTCCTGTCCCATTCCTGACTTCACTGGGATTGCTTCAAGCTTTTCTCCATTTAGGAGGATGTTGCCTGTGGGTTTCTCATATGGAGCTTTTATTGTGTTGAGGCATATTCCCCTTAGCCCTACATAATAGTGTTTGTGAGGGTTTTTTCTGCCTCTATTGAGATGATCATGTGATTTTTGTCTTTAAGTCTATTTATATGATTTATCACGTTTATTGACTTGTGCATGTTGACCCATCCCTGCATTACAGCGATAAAGCCCACTTGACCATGGTGCATAATCTTTTTGATGTATGACTGTCTTCTGTTTGCAAGTATTTTGATGAGTATTTTTGGGTCTACGTTCATCGGGGATATTGGCCTACTGCTTGCTTTGTTGTGTCTTAACCTGGTTAGGGTGACCCTGGTTTCACAGAAGGTGTTTGGGTGTTTGGGAGTGCTCCGTTTGTCCCTGGTTTTCTTTTTGAATAGTTTAAGAAGGACTGGCTGTATAGCTTCTTTGAATGTCTGTTAGAATTCTTCTGATCTAGTCCTGGACTTTTTTTTTTTTTAAGATGGAAGGCTTTTTATTACTATTACAATTTCCTCATTTGTTATGGCTCTGTTTAAGTTGTTGACTTCTTGGCTACATTTTGGTGGTTTGACTGAACCTAGAAACTCATCCATTTCTTTTAGGGCTTCCAGCTTAACGGAGTAGAGGTTTTAAAAATATTCCATTACGATATTCTGAATTTCTTTGGTGTCTGTTGTAATGGTTCCCTGTTCATTTCTGACGCTTGTTAACTTGGGCCCTCTCTTTCTTTTGGCTAGTTGGGCCAAGGGTCTGTCAGTTCTGTTTCTCTTAAAGAACTAGCTCTTAGATTCATTGATTCTTTGAAATGCTTTGTTTCTACTTCACTGATTTATGTTCTGACTTTCATTGTTCCTTGCAGTTGACTGGGTTCAGAATTAGTTTATTCTTGGTTTTCCAACTTTTGAATGGCATCATTACAGCATTTATTTGTGTTCTTCCTGGGTTTTTAATGTAGGCACTTAGAGCTATAAATTTCTCTCTTAGGACTGCTTTCAATGTGCCCCAGAGGTTTTGTTGTGTTGTGTTTTCACTTTTCATTTAGTTCCAGGAAGTTTTTTAAATTTACTTCTTGATATTATTTTACCCATTCATCATTCAGTAATGAGTTGTTTAATCTCCATGAATTTGTGTATTTACTAGAGATTTGCTTGCCATCAATTTTAGGTTTTATCGCACTGTGGTCAAATAGGATACAAGGAGTGATTTCAATCTTCTTGAATCTGTAAAGATTTGTTTTGTATCCTAAGATGTGGCCTATTTTAGAAAAGCTTCTGTGTGTTGCTGAGTAGAATGCGTATTCTTTGTTATTTGTGTGGCATATTCTGTAAATATCTGCTGAGTCCATTTGATGTATGGTGTTAATTAATTCTGTTGTTTCTCTGTTTAATTTTTGTCCAGAGGACCTGTCTATTTGGGGAAAGTGGGGTATTGAAATCACTTAATATAAATGGTTTGCTGTCAATCTCTGTCTTTGACTCCAATAGTACATTTTTTAATTAATTGGATGCTCCAGAGTTTGGTGCGTGTTTAGTAGAGTAATGTCTTCTTGGTTAACTGCTCCCTTGGTTAAAATGAAGTGTCCCTCTTTATCTCCTCTGATTAGTTTTAGTCTAAAGTCTATTTTGCTTCCTGGCACCATTTCATTTGGATTACTTTAGCCCATCCTTTTACTCTAAAGGGACACCTATCTTTAAAACTAAGATGTATTTCTTGTAAGCAGCAGGTTGATGGATTTTGTTTCTTAATCCACTCAGTCAGTCTGTGTCTTTTGATTGGAAAACTGAAGCCATTGATTCAGTTACTACTGAGTTTTGTGTTAATCGTGGTCATCATGTTGTTGACTTTTGGTGTTTTGTTCTCTGTGGTATTTTGTGTTTTGATAATTGTGGCTTTGTATTTCTTTACACAGCCTCTCTGCTGTGCTCCTTCCTCTCATCAGCCTGAAATAATGCTGCCTGGATTTTCCTTAGGTTTGGCTTGTTTGATATATTTTTTTAGGCTGATTATGTTGTGGAAATTTTTTCTTCCTCCTTCAATCATGGCAGATAGTTTTGCTGGGTATATTAGCCTTGGTTGGCTGTCATGGTCTTTGAGGACTTAGAATGTATTGCTCCCAGGCCATTCTGGATTTCCAAGTTTCCATTGAGGAATCAGCTGTTATTCTGATGGGTTTTCCTCTATATGTGACTTGTATTTTTTCTCTTGTAGCTTTCAATACACTTTCTTTGTTATGTACACTTAGTGTTTTCACTATGATATGCTGTGGGGATTTTCTGTTCTGGTCTTGTTTATTGTGATTCTGTGTGCTTCTTGAATTTTTATGAGTGTGTCTTACCTTAGTTTGAGGAAGTTTTCACCTATGATCTTCTTGTTGAAGGTCTGGTCTATACCATTGACTTGGCATTCTTTGCCCTCATCTATGCCTATAATTCAAAGGCTGTTTTTCCCCACCATGGTGTTCCACATTTCTTGTGTGTTTGTTTGCTGTGTTTTTAATTTTTTTTCATGCTCCCTTTTTATTTGATCTAGATCATCTATTTAGATCCTCTATTTATATTATATTTATACTATAGACCTGATAGTCCGTCTTCTGTTTGATTCATTTGACTGTCTTTCCTGTGAGGTTTCTAGTTGGATTATTGGAGTTTCAGTTCCATCTTCATTTCTTCTTCAGCCCTTTTCAGTTTCTATCTCCTGACTGAATTCCATTCTCAATTCTTGGATTGTCTCCATCATTTCCATCAGCCTCATGCTTGTGTTTTCTCGGGCATCACTCAGGCCTTTATTCATCTTAAGCTCTTTCTCCTTGATTTCACTGCACTGTGTCATTGTGTCTTCTTTAAGCTCCTTGAATTCTTTGGTGACATTTATGATGGTTCTTTTAAATTCTGTGACCTGGAGTTAATTTAGGTACTTCTAATCAGCAAACATTTCTACAGGACTGGCAGGTTCTGGAGAGAAGACGCTGGCTCAATCCTTCATGTTGCTGGCAATCCTGTGATGAGATGTGGTCATGTGGACCTCTTTGCTAGTTCTAAGTTTGTTATGAATGGAACCAGGTGAGGGAGAGGAGATGTGGGAGTGTGGTGGGTCTAGGGGTTGGAAATGGCCTGAGGGGATGCAGTCAGGTGGGCAGAGGGGGCTGGGCTGGTACACAGGATATGCTTCCTGATCCAAACCTGGAGTGTGGGGGTAGACAGGTCTGAGTGGAAAGGTTGGATATGCAGTGGGAGAATCCTGTGGTATGGGGGATAGGTAGAGAGGAGGCTGGCTCAAGCCTAAAGCTCTTCTACAGTGGAGGCAGGGAAGGCCAGACTAGGCCGGTGCATTCTTTCTGGGACCTAGGCTAAAGCTTCTAGATTGCAGAAAAGACATGGATATAGTCACCAGGCTAGATCCTGGAGGGGGACCTGGGATGTTTGGATATTGAATGAGGTGGTGGAGGTGGTGCAAAAGCCCTGTGGGTGGATACAGATAGGGCAGGTCCTAGAAGAAGCCTACCATTTGGCCGCAGTGCAGAAGGAGGTGGTGGGACTAGGTCAGGGCAGGGGATGTGGGGCCCCAGGAAAATCTAGGGGGTGCCTACTGCAGGGCTTGTGTGGCTACAGTAGGCCAAGGCACCGGCTATAGGACCCAGGCTAGATCTGACAGGCTGCAGAAAAACCAGATCAGGTGGTGGGGGGTACTCACCAGGCTAGACTCTGGAGGGGGACATGGAAAGCCTAGGTATGGAGTCTATGTGAATTCTTTTTGGTTTTTCGAGACAGGGTTTCTCTGTGTAGCTTTGCGCCTCTCCTGGAACTCACTTGGTAGCCCAGGCTGGCCTCGAACTCACAGAGATCTGCCTGGCTCTGCCTCCCAAGTGCTGGGATTAAAGGCGTGCGCCACCAACGCCCGGCCCATGTGAATTCTTATAGAGAAATGTATACAGACAGGATGGATGGATGGATGGATACCGGAGAGGTGATGAATGGTTGGGAGGTGGATGCACAGATGGATGATAGATAGATAGATATTAGATACACCCGTTCATGCACCTGCATGGACATCCGCTTACATCTTTGCATTGCTCTCCTTCTGGACACAGTGCTGCATGCTTTGTCTGCATAGACTTTGTCATGTGCCCACCAGTGCATGCCACATGTGCATGCCTCTGGCTGGTCTCGAGACATGCAGCTCCCACTTTTGTATTTCTGTGGTGAATCTGCAAGTCATTTTGTTAAAATGGTAGGGAAGATAAAGTAAGAGATTTTTTAAATGTATTTTTATTTTTTATGTATGTGGATATTTTACCATGTCTGTGTCTGGTGCCCACAGAAGCCTGAAAAGGGGTGTTGGATGCCTTGAAACTGGGGTTACCTACAGTTGTGAGCTGTCATGTGGTTGCTGGGAATCAAACCCTGGTTCTCTAGAAGAGCAGCCAGTAAGGGCTGTTAACCACTGAGCCATCTCCAGCCCCGATTCCACCCCCAAGGGATGGTTCAGAGTCCAGGTAGATTGAATATAATCTTTGAGGTAGGCAGACACCCTTCTTCACTGAAACAAATCTGTGTGCAGCACATCCTATTTGTGGGAGTGTTGGTCGTCACCGGGACACAGTAGTAAAAGCTGTTGTGCACCTTCCGTCCGTGGAGACACCATCCACCTTGGTAAGAATTCTGAGGCCACAGTCAGAGCCCTTGAGCACGGTGAAGCTGCACTGGGGGAAGGCTTTCCGGACAAAGTGGTGTTTGCAGCACCTGCTGGGGCGCAGTTGGAGGTTGGAAGTTAGATTACCCAGGCCTTCTGTGAGAACTCCCTCAGCCTTGGGTGTGCCAGGTTGAGGAGCAGCACTGGCCGGCACTCTTGCGGTGCATCCTGCTGCCAATTGGCCCTTACTCTCTTGATCCCACCCACCCCCGTCCTCAGATCCTGATGTCCTGAGAAGCCGGCAATACCACCTGAGCCCTGACTACTGGAGCCTGGGCTGCCTCGTCTGTGAGATGATCAAGGGTCAGGCGCCATTCCAAGGCTGTAAGGAGAAGGCAAGCTGGAAGAAGGTGGACGGTCAGGTGCTGGCGACTGGGGAGGTGTACTCCCCCTAGTTATCCGAGGAAGCCAAGCCCACCTGCAACATGGTGGGCTCCTGAGGATTCAGATGCTGGCCAGAGGCTGCTGCCCAGAGGTGGCCCCAATCTGTGCTCAGTGCACCAGACAGGCTGAATGGAAAAGGAACAGGGCGTACGAAGCTGTAGATAGTACAGCCCTCCACACCAGAATGGTTGATGCTCCTCCAGGATGGGGATGGTCAGAAAGTTCTTGGAGGAATCCTGGCATGTTGGTCATGGTTACCCCATAAACCAAAGGATGGGGGGCTGAGTGAACATCCATGCAGGTGTGGGGAAGTCATCAAAGGATACTTGGTTCACAAGCAAGGCCCTGCCCTTGAACTTGGGTCTCCTATTCCTTAAGCTCTGGAAGACCCTGGCTTAAGGCCAAGGACTATAGGAGAGTGGTGATGTCCTTGGAGTCTTGAATATCTTCTCATTTTCCATCTGTTATGTGGAAAGCTGGTCACAGCTCAGGTTCTCTGTGACAGCATCAATGAATGGGCAGAACATACATGTGAGGAGGCTTGGCCTGGCTGGAGTGGCATGGACCAGGTCTGGATCCTGGGCAGCCAGAGGGAGGAAGAGTGGAGATGACCATCAAGTCCTCCCTGGAGTGCTCCCCCCCAGGTGGGACGGGCGCTGCTCCAATGCTGGTCCGTGGGCCCTTCCTTTGATGTTATGTGAAATCAGCCACTTCCTGCTCCTGCCTGGCTCACCACAGGCAACTGTCCTCTGATGTCAACCACAACCACATGGCGGAGACAGGGAGGGCCTGGGTGCCCGGCTCCACACCTGTGCAAGGCCATAGGCTACCTTTCCTTGGAGCCCCACTGTACCTGGAGCAGCAGATGAGCAATCCAGCCTGAAAGGGACCCCTCCTCTTCCACCTCTGCATCCCCAAGTGGCCTTGGGCAGGTCCAAGTCCAGACTGGAACTTAGGGAGGGCCAGGGCTGAAAGTTTGAAGGGAAGCAGCTAAGCTTCTACCCTCGAAGGGCCAGAGAACCCTGGGGCTTAGCGCCCTCATGCGCGGGAACCTCTTCCCTGCAGCCACCCCTGCCTGACCATTTCCTCTCTCCGGCTTCATTTCTGTGTCAGAGAGCTTCAGGAAGGATTTGGGGCTGGATCTGCCATCTGATGAAGTCTAGAAGAAGAGGAAGCGTGCCTCTACCAGCGACCTGTGTAAAAGGCACGGCAAAGAATGGCCTGGGACATGTGACATAACCCAAACCCCACGACCTCTGCGTCCTCAAACTGTCACTGCAGCACAGTCAAGCTGGGGAACTGGACTAGCAGGCAGCAGAAGTCAGGGTAACTAGACAATACCGTCGCCAGCTACCTGGGCAGTGCGACAAGCCTATGGAACAGGGTACCACAGCCACGATCAAGTGTATCACTGATGTCTTAGGTCAGGGTCTCAAGCGACCTCGACAGGGACGTGGACATGCTGAGAGAATGAAACAAAGATGACTCCCACACATCTACCCCTCCCTGCACCTCCCCAGGCCCTCAACCTCCACTTCAAGGCCAGGCTTTGAGTTAGAGCCCTTGATGCCAACAGGGACACTACTGTCCCTCTGCTGCCACCTTGTGGCCATCGAGGGAAAGGTGGTGGCCTGTCCTGATACTCTGGCCTGTGGCTGCAAAGTGTCAAATGCTTGCACCCTCATCTGTGGTACTGGGAGAAACCCCCGGAAGCCTCAAGCCTTGCTCTGTCTTCGTGGACTGTGGTCTGGACCTCCTCACCCACAGCATCTTAATCGGGCCACCCTCCCCGACTCCTCTAATGGGTTAGACTCAGGCTACTGCCGTGCCTGACCTATGAACCTTGGAGGCAGCTACACAAACAGCAAGGAAGTTGGTCTCCATCCACCTTGGCAGCCTTGCTCCTTGAGGTCTAGAAGGTCACACATCTAACTGCTCTGTTCCCTGGATCCAATCCTGAGGCCCAGATGTGTACCATCCTTAGGTCCCCGTTGAGCCCGTCTCTGGACCATCCCCCACCCTCTCTTGTGCTCCCCCAACATCTGAGTGTCCCAGTCATGCCAACTCACTTGTAGTCCTCTCCCTCCAGGGAACCCACAGTGCCGTCTCCTCCCATCCATCCACACCTTCTTTCGCGCTAACATGCTTGCAAACTGGTAACACTGGTGGGCGGGTGTTTTGCTGCACCTGTATATAGTATCTTAGAAACAGACAAATGTTAACAGCCAACTTTTCAAATGAAGAGATTTCACATTAAACACCTGGTTTCCTGGCACTCCTTGGGGAAAGCAGAAGTCTTAACGAGCTGCCAACCCTGCCTGGCAGGAGCTGATGAGCAGCTCAGTCCTGCTTCTCAGCCTGTCTCTCACCTTGCCTTCCTTGATGATGCCACCAATTTTCCAGCACTGCGGGCTCTGGGGCGGCGGTGGCAGGCTCAGCCACTGCACAGCCTTTTTATCGTTTGCGTTTCTTGGGATGGAGACAGCACAACCCAGTTCCTTCCGTCAGGAAAAGATTAGCCCAGCGAGGGAGAGATGGCTCGGCAGGTAGAGCATTTCTCACACAGACCTGGTGACTTGTGTTCAGTTCCTGGAACCCATACCTAAGGTAGAGGGACAAAACCAACCCCATAAAGCCGTCTTCCAACCTCCACACGCATGCTGTGGCACATACATCCATGCATATTAATAGGTAAATATTAAAAAATTAGAGAAGAGAAGCTCAGTTGTGGGCACCAACCTGAGTCGCTGACCTGATAGGGCACCACGGGGTGACTGAAGGTGTGGCTTGGTGTTTCACAAGATCTGGTATTTGCCCTGCTGCTACCTCAATTCTTCTCTTTGGGGAGACCCCTCCCCTCCAGACTGTGAGTTCTAGGAGGTGACACTGGGGAGACGAGAGAGGAGGGACCCTTGGAGAGGCCACAGTCACAGGTGTTCCTTTGCCCTCTGGCCTCTAGGAGATGGAGAGACCCCACCTCACAGTCTCATGGGACCCTCCTATCACAGCTGCTCCCCTCAAAGCAGAGGCTGGGCTGCCAGGAGGAAGGGGCTGCTGAGGTCAGGAAGCACCCATTCTTTGGGAACGTGAACTTTAAGTGCCTGGAGGCTGGGGCGTTGGCTCCTCCCTTCGTTCCAGATGTCAGCAGCCACCCCTGCTACAAGTCATTGTTCTCGGCCACGCTTGCTAACTACCCAGGGTTGCACCTCGCCTGGTACCTAGATCAGCTAATCCTGCCACTGTGGGGTACCAAAGACTACCCACTGCCCCTTCCTGTACTCTGGTTACCTTGTGGCAGTGCTACAGATCTCGATGTCAGAAAATACAGGAGAGGTGTGAGCTCGGGAGCCCCACATTGGTTGTCCAGAGACTTGGGGACTCTCCCATGTATGGGGGACCTGGACAAGTCCCCACCAACCTTCAGTTTTCTCATATGCCAATGAAGCCCAAGACACCTCCCTCCCCGAACCTGCCAGAGACATTGGAGGGTGAAATTAGACCTAAATGGAAAATGTTATCGTGAACAGAGGACCACCACATGCAATTCAGTTTAATTGAGCATCCACTGCCTAGTTGAATCAATATTCTCCTTAAAGATGCCTCACTAGGTCTGTATACCCCAGGTTCACAATCAGAGGTCCAAAAAAACACCACCCATCAAGGCCTGTTTGTGCCTCTGAACCTGCAAAGTCCCCACAGATTGAGGACCCCTGGCAGGTGTTGGGGGATGGAGCTAAGCAATGACCGTGGAAGCTACGTGAGCATGGAGGATTGGAACTGCCTTGTCGCCCCTCGTCAAAGTTGGCAGATGTGGTACCCATCTCTTCCCAGCCCTCTGCTCAGTCACTGAAGAATGAGAGCCTGTCACAGACCAGGATGGGGATGCTGACCCCACAGTAATTGTCAAATAAAACAAATCAGAGATTTCCAAGACTCCTCTTCTGGCTGCTAATCAGTTGTTAGCACAGCACCGAGGAAGCGAGGCATGGTGCTTGCATCTCAAGCATCTTCCTGTAGGTGAAGGTCCGCTGACCATCAGGGGTGGGAGGCGGCGGCAGGTGTGGGGAGCCAGGACTTCCTGCTGGTTCTGAACGGTGTCCGTGATCACCCACCAGAGAAGCCACATCATGGGGCTGACCAGGAAATGCTTTCTGACACTAGGAAGATTAAGTCAATAAATGCTGCAAACTCCACTTGAGAGGAGGCCCAGGAGACGCTGCAGGGAGTGCCAGGCAAAGCCGTGGCTCTCAAAGCTCTCTGCCCATTTGGAATCACCTAAGGAGAAAGAAAAGTACAGGTCCGGGGCTGGGGCTGCTCAGTTCATAGAATGCTTCTGTAGCATGTGCAGAGTCCTGGGTTTGGTCCCCAGCCCCATAGGAACTGGGTTAGATGGCCCACCCCTGGAATCCCAGCACTTAGGATAAGGAAGCAGAAGGATCAGAAATTCAAGGTCATCCGCAGCGACGCAGCATATTTGAAAGGCCAACCTAGGCTACATGAAACACTGTCTCAAGGGAGGAAGGTGGGAACAGCCAAGGAAGATAGCCTACCCAGTAGTAAAGTGCTGGCATTGCTAACATGAGTCTCTGAGTTCAAAACTCAACTCCCACAGGAAACTGGATGTGCTGTGTGCTTGTAGTACCAGCACTGAGCAGGCAGACACAGGAGGGCCCCTGGGGCTCCCTGGCCAGCCAGTCTCACCTAATTGGGAACTCCAGGGAGAGGTCCTGTCTCAAAGGAGGTGGATAGCATTCTTGAGGACAGACACAGACAGACAGACAGACAGACAGACAGACACACACACACACACACACACACACACACACACACACACACACACGAAGCACTAATCCTGTACCTAGGCCCCGGTAGTCTTGGATCAAGCCTGGGCACCAGGATTTGTCAAACTTCAGGTGATTCCAAGATGCAGCTGGGGTTGACAGCCACTGATTTACAGCAAAGGCCAGCTGGGAGTTTGTCTTTCCATTGTTTTCTTTTTTTAAGTTCGTTGAGAGCTTTATGGGATGGGCGCTGCTCTTTCTAGATTAACAGTGAGGACATAATAGTGGTTTCTTGGTCAGTGCCCCGTGTTGCAGATGAGTTGGGCACCCAGTCTGAGGTTTGTTGAGGACCGGAACCACCCTCCTGGCCTTTGGGCTATCTGTTGCTATGGTGATAGGATGAGATCATGCATGACACAGGATGTATTTCTCAACCTCTCCACAGGCTCCAGGCTCTGTGCCAGGCCCCAGGGGACACATGATGAATAGGACACTGAGTTATTTCTATCGTGGAAGTCTTGGCCTGAAGAATTCAAGTGCCAGCAAACACCCCTTAAGCAACAGTGCGCCAGGAGTCACAGGGAAAGAACAGGAGGCCGTGGGGGAGGTGCGAGGCATCTTCGGGGTACAGGGCTGGAAGAAGAACCTCCAGGTCATGGGGTAGTATATGGAAGGGAACATCTCTGGTCATCAATGCACCTAGCCATCCAGGACTGTCCTGGCTTTAGCACTGAAAGTCTTATGTCCTGAACAAGAAGAGACAGTTGGTCACCCTCAGTATGACAATGCCCTACCAGGCTGAAGAGCCCCTCAGCTGCTAAAGCCAGTGGTTTCCAAGAATTTTCTGTGTTATTTGGGGACTTCTATTATTTTTTGGAGCTGTGTACTCACGAGAAGGACTTGTCATGGGTCCCAGGTGTTTGGGACAATGGAGAAATAAGAGTCAGGGTCATCCTGAGTGACCACCTCCATGCCTTCAGGGAGGAAGCGAGTCTTGCTCAGGTCCTGGCTGGGTGCTGAAGTGGCCACCAGATCATGGCAACTTCATGGGGCCTTACAGATTCATTGGCCCATGTGACATGATGGAAGTCATCTCTCCAGGCAAATGGCTTGCCTAAGGAGAAACCCAGCCACCAGTGAGGTGTAAGACAAACTCATTGTTACTTCCCCAGGAGAGATGGGCAGAGGCAGGTTCTACCTGGGCATCTCAATGTCTCAGACACAAGCCACCCCTGGAAGACTCAGTGGCCTGAACTGTACAGTGCTGGGGAGCTGCTTCCCAGCCCCTAAAGTTCCAGGTGACAGGGAGCAGGTCCGCCATTGACTCTTCACCAGGACAGGGTCAGCAGCTGGTATTGCCACTTCTCTAGACAGTTGAGGCCCTGAGTATGAGTTTACCTCAAAACTGGTCTCAGTCACTGTATTAGTCAGGGTTCTCTAGAAGAACAGAACTTTTAGAATGAATAACACACACACACATACACACACACACACACACACACACACACACACACACACACACACACA
>CABHPQ010161189.1:0-11302 GCA_902168405.1 Peromyscus aztecus | reverse complement strand
ACACACACACACACACACACACACACACACACACACACACACACACACACACACGCTATTTGAATGGCTTACAGGCTGGTGTCCAGCTAATCCAACAATGGCTGCCTACCAACAAGGTCCAAGAATCCAGTACTTGTTCAGTCCATGAGGCTGGATGTCTCAGCTGGTCTTCAGTCTACACCAGAATCCCAAAGCAGTAGGCTCTAAAGCCTGTGAAGGAACGGACTTGCCAGTGAGAGCGAGGGCAAGCAGGCGGAGAGAGCGAGCTTCCTTCTTCCAGGTCCTTTATAGAGCCTGCCACCAGAAGGTGTGGCCCAGATTAAAGGTGGATCTCCCCACTTCAAAAGATCTGGATTAAAAGAATCTTCCCACTTCAAATGATTTAATTAAGAAAAAAAGTCCCTCTCAGGTGTGCTCAGCTGGTTGGGTTTTAGTTAATTCTGGATGTAGTCAAATTGACAGCCACCACAGCCACCAACTACCAGAGTTTCTCATGGGGGAGCCAGGTGTGCCTGAATCCACTCCTGTTAAAATGCAGATTTCTGGCCCACGTCCCACACTACTTCTTGGTGATTTCACTATGTAGTCCAGGCTGGTCTCAAACTTAAAATCCTCCTGCCTCAGCCTCCTAAGTGCGCACTACATTGCTCTTCAGGTCCTCCTGAAGCTCTGCATTCTGAGAACCAGCTCTGTGGAACTGGTTATCCTAAGCATGCTTTTCCAAAGAACATGAGAGGTTTGGGGCCTAAGTCTGTTTGGAGGATTCCCAAGCTCGCCAGCCTCAGATCTTTGACTACAAGCTCTCCCACAAACTCTGCCAGGATCTCAGGGCTCATTGCTAGAAAGGGGCCTGGCCTGGGGGACTAGTCATTGTGAGTCATTTAACCATGGGAGAGAGGAAACAGCCAGCTTCCCCCAGAAGCCTCCACGGTGCAGGATTAATTTTGAGCCCAGCCCCCAGGCGGTTTCCACACCTTTCTTGGACTGAACATGGAGCAAATGCAAATGGCCGTGTCCAAGTTCTACTGGGGAGCAGGACACAGCACATCGAGATCTTCACAGACACAAGAGGTCCTGCCTCTGGCCCAAACTGAAAAGTGACTTAACATGTGACAAGCTAGCTCACCATAGGAAAAACGTATTCAAACTCTCCAAAAGGATATGCTGGACATTTTCCCAGTCCATCAAGATACCATTTCTATAATAGAGTCCAAGTAAATGCTCTCCATTAGAAGGGCATTGGGGCAGCCAGGCAGTGGTGGTCCAGGTCTTTAATCCCAGCAGCTGGGAGGCAGAGGCAGGCAGATCTCTGAGTTCAAGGCCAGCCTGGTCTACAGAGTAAGTTCCAGGACAGCCAGGGCTATACAGAGTAACTTCATCTTAAAAAAAAAAAAAAAGGCACTGTTGCTACTGGCATTATTATAATAACTCTAGTATCTGATATCCAATGGTTCCTTTTTTTCGGGGAGTTTTTGCATTGATGAATGAATGTGGCTCCATCTTGGAGGTCATTCCCAAGGATAACAGCTTCTGTCACGCTACTCTGGACCTCTTATGTTCCATTCACCATGTCACAGTGCCACTGTGTCTAGCCACAGCCACTGTTGTTTTATAAAGAGAAATCAATTCCTTAGTGAATATGACATTGCAGTTCTTTCCTTCTGCAGAGGCCCTGACTTCTTTCACTTGTGTGTGACCATTGCCTGAAAGTTGCCCACATTGGCTGCTGTGGCCTCTCAGTTAACCGTTTCTCAACCCAGTGGTTCCACAGTAACCACACCCAGAACTTCCATCACATGACCCAACTGTGGTGGGCAGTGTTTACAGTGACCATCAGAACTCTTCCCAGGCCATCAGCTTTTGAACCCAAACCCAGCAGACAGACAGCTCCAGTAGAGTTCCAGCCACAGGGATAAAGTCGACAGAGGCTACCATTCCAGGAGGCACCTGTACCTACCTCCTTGTAAGCCTCCTACACAAGAAGCAGGTTCTCTAGAGAGCATTGTTCAACTCTCATGTGGGGTTGCCAGCAAAGAGGGTGGCCAGATCTAGAGCCCAAGGCCTCTTAATTACTGTGTGGTCTTGAGCAGACTACTGTGGGCCTTCACCTGTTAGAGCTCCACTAGGTGACTTCTTGAGGACTCTGTGAGAACATGGGATTCCCAGCACCCAAGCCTATTGCCTGGAGGGCCTGGTCCCCTGGCTATCTCTGGGTCCCTCCTGACAAGGAGCAATGAGAGTGTCAGACCCCAAATGCATTCACATACCCTGTGTCAATGTGTTCCCAGCAAGCACTTGATGGAGGAGAGAGTGCCCAGTAGGGAATGGAGGTTTGAGGTTCCTGTTTTCTAGCATGAGTTCTGGGGTCCATATCCCATCTCCTGTGGAGGACTTGAATCATATTACTCTTCCCCTGGCTCCTCCAAGCAGACACTTTTCCTAATTGGAAGAAGAGTTGAGACTAAAGTATGTGGGACTTTCATTGGAAATGGATCAATAGGAATAGGTACTGCCTCACAAGGGGGTGGAGTGAGGAGCTCCTCTATACCTAAGGAATGGTCTTTCCTGGGATAGGGGAGGAATTGCTGAGCTTCAGCACTGAGGAACCAACCAACAGGCACATGTTGCTGACTGTGTGCTGTGTGAAGAACTTCAGAGAGAATGTGGAGGGACTAGGGGGAAAAAATGTTCCAGAGTGGAGACAGGAGCTCCACCGGAGATGAGGGGAGTCTTCTCTAGCCTTGTGGAGACTAGGTACTGTCGTGGGGATTTCATTTCGACAATCTAGAAAGCCCACTGCCCCTGGCAGCCTCCCAGGCTGGCAAAAGCTGCTGTCCCACCTGACAGGGTCTGCGGGAGACACTCAGGTTCTGTGGTCCTTCCCGCCAAGGCTCCACACAGCCCACATTGCCATTACACTACCCTGTTCAGGCAGGAGAGGAGGCTGGGTGGGAGGAAGTACTGATCCACCACCTCTACCATCCTCTTCACTACAAAAAGCTGTGGACAAGACAACAAAATAGCAGGAATAAACCAGCACTGCTCATCGAAACTCTCAATACCACTGGTCTCCATTCCCCAATAAAAAGACAAAGACTAAAAGAATGGAAACATGAAAACATGAAATGAAAACAGGATCCATCCTGCTGCTGCATCCAAGAAACATACCTCAGCAGCAAGGGTAGACATCACCACAGGGTAAAAGAGTAGAAAAATTGTTTCTAGTCAAATGGACCTCAGAAGCAAGCCAGTGTAGCCATGCTAATGTCTTACAAAATAGACTTCAAACCAAAACTGATCAGAAGAGATAGGGAAGGACACTTCATACTCAGAGAAAAAACGTACCAAGAGGCTGTTGTAATTCTTACTATCTATGCCTCAAACATAAGGGCACCCAAGGTCATTAAAAAACCGCTATTACAGCTAAAGTCACATATTGACCCTCACACAGTAACAGTGAGTGGCTTCAGTACCAAACTCTTGTCAATAGACAGGTCATCCAGATAAAAACTAAACAGAAATGCTGGAGCTAAATGATATAAACGGAATGGACTTAATCTGTATTTATAGAACATTTCACCCAAACACAAAAGAATATACCTTCTTCTCAGCAGCTCATGGAACCTTATTCAAAATTGACCACAATTTTTGGTTTTAGTTAATTCCACTTTTGGGTTTTAGTTAATTCCAGATGTAGTCAAGTTGACAATCAAGAATAGCCGTCACAGACACCATCTGACTATGGATTAAAGCTAGATATCAACAACAACAGAAACAACAGAGGGCTTACAAACTCATAGAAACTGAACAACTCACTAGCGAATAAAAAATGTGCCAAGACAGAAATTATGATAGAAATTCAAAACTCTCTAGAATTGTCTCCCAGATACAGCAGGGCTGATGCACAAATAAACTCACAGAGACCATGGCAGCATGCACAGGGCCTGCAGAGGTTCAAGCCAGATGGGGTCCCGGTGCTGAGAAGGGAAATGGAAACGAGCTCCCATCTCTAACCAAGAAGCAATATATCTTCAATTGACAATTGCTTGCAAAGGACAAGTTAGTTTTCTCCAAAGAAGTCTCACTGTGTACACAAACCACTTTAGGGCAGGACCCATGCCCAGAAGTAGATGACCATCACAAAACAAACTTAATGGTATTTTTGTAGACTTTTATCTCATATTGCTTTGTGTGATCATTTTTTATCTTACTGGTCTTTTGCTTGTATTTTGGGGTTTCTGATTTTCTGTTTTTATGGGTTTGGTTGTGTGTGTGTGTGTGTGTGTGTGTGTGTGTGTGTGTGTGTTGTTGTGTTGTGCTTTTTTAAAATTCTGGTTTGTTTGGGTTTTTTGTTTGTTTACCTATTTGTTTTCTAAATGGAGAGAGAAAGAAGTCAAGGAGCTAGATGGGTGCAGAGGTGGGGAGGATCTCAGAGGAGTGAGGGGAAGGGAAATCATTTTTGGAATATATTTCACAAAGAAAATTTATTTTCGATTAAATATGTATGGGAGAGCAACTGAGGAAATTATTCCATGCCAACCTCTGGCCTTCACATGCGTGCACATGTATGCCTGTACGCACACACAAACACACAATTTAAATAACGTCCCCCCCCAAAATAGTAGCTGCTAATATTATTATTGCCTTCCATCCACACCACATTTCTTCTAGATGCTTCTACAATTGTACACAAAAGTAGAGGCAAGGAAAGGGTGTGGGCTTAGATTTTACTCTGAAGAAGTCTGGGCAGGACCCAGGCCACCTCACCCTCTCAGTCCCTGAGGAATCTACACATGCCACTTGGGCCACAGCAGCCCAAAGGGCACAGGACAGGAGAGGAAGCAACAAGATTCTAGGGCGAGGGCATCCCCGCCTGCATCTCCTCAGCACCTGAGCGAGACATGTGGTCCTCCGGCCCTCTGGCGACCCGCAGCCTGTTTGTGCAGACGAGCTTCTGCTGAAGCCACTGACAAACGTTCTTTCATGTTAGCGTGAACTTGGACAACAAAGCCAAAAATAACTCCGCTCTCAAGAATCCAATCCTGTAATAAAGGTTTCTAGCTTGGCCTGTGCTGCGGCTGTTTTATGAGGTGGAAATAGGAGGTGAAGGAGACGGATTTCCTCTCACTGCTGCTGTCCCCGGGACAGAGCACTTTAGATACTGTCTCAATTACTCCTCTATTGCTGTGATAAAATACCATGACCAAACAACTTAGAGAAGAAAGGCTTTATTGGGGCTTTCAGTTTCAGAGTGAGAGTCCACGACCCCGTCACGGTGGGAGCGTGGCGGCAGGCGGGGAGCCGTGGCGCCGGAGGAGTACTGACTGACAGCTTTCGTCCTTATCTGGAAAAAAAAGGAGGCAGAGAGAGCTAACTAGGAATGGTGTGAGCTTTTGAAACCTCAAAGCCCACCCCCAGTGACACCTCCTCCAACAAGGCCATGCCTCTTAGTCCTTCCCAAACAGTTCTACCAGCTGGGGACCAGGCATTCAAACATATCAACCTTTGGGGGCTTCCTCATTCAAATAACCGCAAGGAGTAAGCTTGGTCTCATGTTCGAAGTGGTCTCTGGGTTTTCTATCAAGCAGTTGTTGTTGGAGTAAACCCACGGGCAAACGCCTTGATGAACCCTGGGTTCTGGTATTTCCTTCATGAGCCTCCCCTGTCTTTCTGAAGTCTGCTTTTGGTAGATAAGTGAATCCAGTTTCTCTACTTATACCTCTGGGTCAGCTCAGCCAAACTGCCCGCCTGCTCTATGTTCAATTTCCTACTTTGTCCAGGGGCATAGGAACTATCTCACCAGCAATAGAGAGACCTCAGTGAGGTCACTCACACAGGCGTCCACCAAAGACCAGGGAGAGAGCTCAGTTGGTAAGGTGCTTGCTGTACAAACAGGACAACTGAAGTTCAACTCCCAGAACCCACATGGAAAATCTGGGCAGGTGGTGGTGTCCACTTATAATCCTAACGATAAGGAGGCAGAAGCAGATAGAGCATCCTTGGGGTTCACTGGCCAGCCGGTCTAGCCTGATCGGTTAGCTGCAGGCCAGTGGGAAATTCTGCCTCTTGGAACAGGTGAATGGCACTTGAGGAACGACACCCGATGTACCTCTGTCCTCCACGCGCACTTACATTGTGGACACATGAGCACAAACATGAATACACACTGTAAAGTGTCTATCAGTGTTTGGCAGATGGAAAGCATTCCAAGTGAGTTCCTGACTACCACCCATTGAAGTCAAAGTGGGTTAATCAAGAAATATTTACTGTCTAACCATTCTGAAGCCTGAAGCATTGGGTGAAAGAGAAACCCAGGTATGAAGAGCCACAGCTCTGTAGCCTCTGGTATTGGAAGGTTCTGGAATAGGGCAGAGGCCTGTGCTGTGGTGATATTGTGTTCCCCAGTATATTGTGCACCATAATAAATTTATCTGGGGTCAGAGAACAGAACAGCCACCAGACAGACATAGAGGCCAGAAAATGGTGGCACACGCCTTTAATCCTAGCATTCTGAAGGCAGAGATCCATCTGGATCTCTGTGAGTTCAAAGCCACACTGGAAACAGTCAGGCATGGTGACACACGCCTTTAATCCCAGGAAGTGATGGCAGGAAGCAGAAAGGTTTATAAGGCGTGAGGACCAGAAACTAGAAGCTTTTGACTGGTTAAGCTTTTAGGCTTTTGAGCAGCAGTTCAGCTGAGATTCATTCCGGATGAGGATTCAGAGGCTTCCAGTTTGAGGAAAGAGGACCGGCTGAGAAGTCAGCTGAGAAGAGGTGAGGTTAGCTGTGGCTGGTTCTGTCTCTCTGATATTTCAGCATTCACCCCAATACCTGGCTCCGGGTTTGTTTTTATTAATAAGACCTTCTAACAATTTGTGCTACATCTGGCACCCAACGTGGACACACAGGCTTCCAATTTGAGGAAACGAGATTAGTTGAGGAATTGGCAAGGTGAGGTTAGCTGTGGCTGGTTTTATTTCTCTGATCTTTCAGCATTTACCCTAATGCCTGGCTCCAGGTTTGTTTTTATTAATAAGATCTTTTAAGATTCATGTTACACTGTGCTGATGGCCTTCGGAATCTAGGAAGAGGTCCCCCTCCTTTGGAAGGAAGTACCTGACGAAGTGAAGGCCCTGGAAAGGGACACCTAGACTGAAGCAGAGGAGTCCCCTTCTTTTGGGGTTCCCACCACGGGGCTGGAGGAGGTGCCAGATCTTCTACCCCAGACCACCCTCTCAGAATTTCGGCTCAAGAAGGCCCAGGGAGAGCTTCTACCTCACTTCAAGCTTTTTTCCTTTTGTGAGCTTGTGGGGAAGCACAAGCCGCAAACAACCCTTTCCTCTGACCCTCTTGGGCTTGCCAGTGAAGGCTCTGTGAGTTTGATTGAGGAAAGAGGGATCAATAAGAACAAAGCACGCACCAGAGAGCGGGCGCCCAGCCCTACACACAGGAGCATTCCAATGAGTAAGTTAGAATTTGGCCCAGTTCCATCTAAGCACCTTAAGCAGAGAACACTTAATTTTCAGAGACTTGACAAGATGAGGAAAGGCACTTTGAGGTGTGGGGAAACAAATAAACGGGCAAACTAAGGTAGGTCAGGATGGGTAGGCAACGCTTTTCTCCACAGATTCCTCAGATGGCTTCCTTCAAGAGGTAAAGATATCCCTGGGAGAGCAGAGAGGGGACACTTTTACAAACCCCCGCCCAACAGCAAAATGGAGGTGGCTCAGTGCACAGCAGCACCTGTAAATCTAGCCCTGTTTTGAGTGGAAAAGCACAGAGCTGTGCTTAGACCCGCTGCTCCATGGTCTCGAGCTCCCACGAACCCTCGTGCTAAAGGGACAGATTCTGCCACCTTCAGGCTCTCCTCATCACTGGGACATGAACCTTTTCCTTGACCATCTCAAGAATTTGCCCAGACAGCAAGCTAATCAATCATCCTTCCACACTGTCTGCATACAGAGATGGGGGCCCGAAGTGACAGGGGAATACCATGAACTGATACACAGTGTGAAGAAAAACACTGAATGAATGAGCTCCAAGAGGAAAGAGTGATCTGTGAATGGCTCTCTTTGGGAGTTAGCAGGCCTGGGAGACTGATGGTAGCTTGTAGATGAGTGATTAGATGTGTGGATGGATGGGTGTGTGGCCGTGGTCCTGTGAACAAGACATGCCCTATATGTAGATATATGGATGAAAAGGTGGGTAGGTGGGAGAGATCTATTACATGCATGGTGCATGGATGGATGCTCAGATGCGTGGGTGAATGGATAGATCAGTGGATAATGCATGCATGCATGCATGCATGCATGGGTGGTTGGATCATGCATGCATGGGTAGAGAAACGGACACATATATGGGTGGGTGGGTGGATGGATGGATGGATGAGCAAATGGATAATGCATGCAATAGGTAGGTTGATGATACATGAATGGATGGGTAGGAGGATGACACAAGCATGGATGGATGTGTGGATGCATGAATGAATGCACAAGTGTGTGGATAGTTGGATGAATGGATGATTCAAGCATGGATGGGTGGATGGCTATGGTCCTAAGAACAAGAGCTGTCCCTGTCTCCATTCACAGTGGGCGTCTGCTGCTTTAAAGGCAGGGCAGACTTTCCTCAAAGACTGTCCAAATTTTAGTCTGACATCCTGTGACCACACTGGTGGCACTGGCCCAGCAGAATCAGTGTGGGGGTGGTCATTTAATCCCACTCATCATGTGGGAGCCATACCTCCAAGCACCTCTCTGTAGTTCTTTCCATTGTAATAATGTGAGTACAGAGTGAACATTCCGAGCTGTAGTGGGGTGGAGTCACCTCAGTCACGATGGGAAGTCCATTTCTGTTCTAAAGTATCTGGCAAAGCATTCAGCAGGGTTCCGCTAATCCTTCTGGAAAGTTACTGTGACTCAGAGTGCAAAGGAGCAGCATTAGAACTGGGCTCAGAGTCCTCTCTGGAGGCCGGAGCACTCACCCCTGGGAAGTATGAGCAACAGGAGGTCCACACAGTCTTCCTCTACCACCCCACCGTCCTGGCAGTGTCTATCCATGAACACTGGCATTTCCTTGCTCGTCTACCTCGCCCTGGACCTCACAAGAGCAGCTCTCCTCTGAGCTACAGATCCTGAGTCCTAGCAGCCTCCTGCCTGAACAGCACCTGGCCTTGCATGGCCACCCAGCTCTTTCAGCCTCTGCCCCTCCTGCCAATCACAGAGCTATTCGTACATCCCACTCCAAATCCCAATGGGGGTCAAGGGCTGTAAGTAGGTGGTAGGGCACTTGCCTAGCACTTGCGAGGTGGGTTCTGTCTGAGAGTGAGAGTTCTCAGGGGATGAGGGCTGCTGCACAGAGTGGTTCTGCTTGGGTAGAAACTGGTCCCCAGGTCTTGTCAGAGGGCTGCCGACCCATCCCCGAGATGCTGTGTTAGTTTCTCAACGACGTGACAAGAGAGCCAACGTAGCTGACGTAAGTCAAGGGAGAGATTTATTTTGGTGTGGGGGATCTGCTCCCACTTTTTTCCCCCAGGGTACTCTCAAGGAGTGAGGGGTAAAAGATTTAGATAGAAATATAGAGGGGAGAGAGGCAGATAAAACACAGGATAGCCTCGGGAGGGCCTGGATCCTTATCCACCGGCCCCTTCTGTCTCTTCTGAAGGGCTTTTTAAAGGAATGCCAAGGGGTGGAGCAAAAGACCTCCTCCTAGCACAGCCAAGTGCAGACCATCTCAAACACCTGGTAACCACACATGTGGTCGATCCGTCCTCTAATGCAGCCCTGCTGGGTAAAGCAAGCTCAGATTCTCACTCAAAACCTCTGTGGGCTACCACATTTTGGCTTATAGTTTCAAAAGAGATTTCAGTTCATGGATGACTGGATCCATTGTTTTGGGTCTGAGGTGAGAAGAACATCACGAAGGGGGTGGGGGTCTGTGGCAGAGAAGGCTGCCGACATCATGGCAGCTGGGAAGTAGTGGGAGATAGGAAAAGGCAAGGGACAAAACACAATGTTCAGGGGCACACCCCCAGTGGCTTACTTCCTCCAACCAGGTCCCACCTCTCAGTTCCCAGGACCCTTCCAAGCTGAAGACCAAAACCCCAGCACACAAACCTAGGAGTTCTAGTTTGCTTCTCCATGGTGATAAAACACTCTGAACAAAAGCAATTTAAGGAGTAGATTGGTTTCCGCTTGACGTTTCAGGAGAGTCCATAATGGCAGAGAAGTTTTGCCCTGGTGTCAGGAGCAGGAAGCTATCTGATCCACATTGTCACTCACACACAGGAAGCAGAGGGAGAGAGCAGGAAGTGGGGCAAGGCTAGGAACCCTCAAAGCTTGTCCCCAGAAACAGACCTCTTCCAGCAAGGTTACACCTCTTCAAGATTCTATATCCTCCTCGAAACAGCTGAGGGGCCAAGTTTTTACCTACATAAGCCTGTGGGAGATATTTCTCATTCAAACCTAGACAGGGGTCTGTGGTGGGCACAGCCCCTTATGGCCCACAACACACTGATGGGAAGGGAATTGGTTCCAAATGGCGCCCACGATGCTGCCAGTACCAAACTGTGTCTGTACTCACCCATGGCTGGATCATCTGTCGGAGCAGTGGGCAGGTTCTCAACACAGGCATGTGTGTGCTTTTCTCATAGCTTCCCTGTTTCCCTGCTGCTCTCTGACAGAAAGAAAGGTGACTGTGTGGAGCTGTGGGGACCAGCTGTAGGGACTCCTAAAAGCAAGCTTATTTTTGTCATTATTTTTAAGTGTTTGATCACAGTAGTACATTATAAATCAAAAAGTACTGAGCTCTCAAATTGCCTTTCCACTTCCCTGTCCAACTCTATTGATTCTAGGCATATAACCTCCACAGCCATAAGAGAATGAATGTGTAGCTTTAAGCCAATAAATGTGTGGTAATTGTTAGTGTAGCCATAGAAAGCTAAAAACAATATTCCTTTAAACAAGAAAGGATTATACTTTATAAGCTCAATATTTTATTATTAAGTCATCATGTTTCCCTTATTTATTTCCATTTGGAATTTGTAGATTTTTAGTTAAGTTGCATTTGAAAACCCCTGTCAGTGCCCTGCAAGCCAAGGCAAACACAGGGAGCCTGCTTGACCCACTCTTGGCCAGAGAAAAGAATGATCAGGGCCAGGTGTGGTGTTTAGGGCAGGGCTTTGAGCCAAGACAGCTGGTGTATCACCAGGCTCTGCAGCCCTCTGGCTCCATGAACTGGGGCAAGCTGCTAATGTTCCTGTTGTTTTAGATATGGTTTGTTGCTGTGGAATAATCCTTCTGTACA
>CABHPQ010161188.1:0-22655 GCA_902168405.1 Peromyscus aztecus | reverse complement strand
GAGTGATTCAAAGGGAGCCAGACACTCTTAGTTCCCCAAACTTCAAGACAAAGGGACAATTGTGCAGGTGTTCAGAGGAGCAGTTTCCTTCCTTGGGGGGAATCAGAATGGCCCACCCTTCTATTAGGAACAGTCAGTGTTGTAAGATAGAAAAACACCACCTTGAGCGTTCCAAGTAGAACCCAAGAACCTTAGAACAAGGCAAAATACCCCAGAAATAAATAGACATTTAAACACTCAAGGAGTCAGGGCAGGTGGAAGATAAGACCTTTATAAGACAAGCTATTTAATAGTGAAAAACCAAACAAATGAATCACTAACATAAAAACTATAACCAAAAGAATCCACAGGGACACTAAATTTCTGGAACGTTCTGAGTGAAGATGTAATCCAGTTCTTTTATCATTAAGTCAGTCTGACCTGAGAACATGAAAGTAATTGAACATACACTGAAACACAAAATATCTCAAAGAATTAAGATTTGTGTGATTTTTCTGGAAGGTCAATTCCTAGGGAAATCTAGTTGGCCAAGAAATACATTAAAAGAAATGATTTTAATGGGAAAAAAACAGGGGTGTGTAATCAAACTAACTTAAATATAAATATCATTTGCTGTAAAATAATATCAAATAAATGAAGTTAGGGCTTTTCCCAGGATCAAGTTATATATTTTGTGCTTGCAGTTAGCTAATATATTTACTAATCTCTCAACAAATCATTAAAGGGAAACCTTAAAAGTTAAGATTTAAACTTCCATGAATTTTAATGTTTTATTACTGTATGTTCCTATTTCAATAGAAAACATAAGGCTCCCATTTCTGAGAAAGGTTTATAAATCTAAAAATCTAAAGTTCCAACCAACTACATATTAAGTGTGCTGTAGTAACTTTATGTGCTTAGTATGGAGCTCAAGGGTAAGGCTCTTGCCTATGGTTCCTGAGGCTCTGGTTCAATAACCTGACCGTCATAGAGAGTAGTAGCCCTTATAATTCTAGAAGCTTTGTTGTTCAGAACAAAGGTTTAAAATTTGCCTCATACTTTACAAACCTGACTGCCCAAATATTCATCCATACTTCAAAATCCTTTTTATTATTTGTGTCTTCAATCCTACATATGTTAACTAAATCTTCAGTTAAGTTCCTAAATATGCTCCACATCGATGCATTTCTCTGCATTTTGCAAGTCAATCTACATCCATTGAAGATACCAATACCAGTCCCCATCAGGGAATCCTTACTTCACATTCTAATTATTTTGACCCATCCCTGACTCCAAATGCAATCACATCCTGTCAATGTTTTTCTAGAAATTTCTTCAAAAGCTATTCACTGTGTATACAATACATATCCAACTTCTCTTCTTAAATGTAAGCGTTTTCTTCAGTCCCTCAACCAGGCTATGAATTAATTCTTTCTCATCTATGTCCTTCTCCATACCACCTCACCTTTTCTCTGATTTATCTCTTCTAGCCTTTAGATCTCAGTTTAAGTTTCCTTTTCTTTGGAACATCTTCATGATATTTGGAGGTTAATTCTTCAAGACTGGGTTGGGTGCATCTACAATGTGTTGTCCCAGAACCAGGTATAGTCACATGTGACATAATGGGATGAATTCTGAAATAGGGTCTCTCAGGTGATTTCACTGTTATACAAACATCATAGAATATCCTTACACATACCTACATGGTACTGTCTGTCACACACACAAAGACTGTATTTCAGATACAAATACTATAGTCTCTTGCTTCTGGAGGGGCAAGGAACAAAACAGCACAAGATTAAATTAAGGAAAAGAGACATGATGTAATCACGAGTCCTGTGGGCACCAGAGGGTGTGTGAGGTACAAGCCATACCAAAGTCATTGCACTCCAAAGTCATGATAAAGTACAAAGTTCAGTAAGTACATAAACAAGTACTGTGTCCCTTACCATCATTATCAAACACACACCCTATGTAAGTTAATGGAGTGTTGTAAATGACTGGCAACACAGTGGGTTGATTTATATAGCTTCACCATAAGAACATGAGCAATATATTGGGATGTGACATAAACCCAGCCTCCAAGTCTCTGGGCTACAAGGAAGTTCTGCCCTATTATAATCTTGTCAGACAACATCTTGTAGATGGGGTGAGTTGTCATGTAGTACATAACTGTAATTCTCTCACCAAAACTCTTCCTACACTGTAGGAATAAGTACCTTTGCTTTCACTTGTGATTACTGCAAAGCTCAGCTCAAAGACAGAAAAAACATCACCAGGATTGGAAGCCAAGCAATAGGTTCTTATGTGATTTACTGAATTATAGGATGGGCTTGGTAAGTAGTTCTTTCACAAATATATATCACCACATCTGTCAAATTTCCTTCTTGGAAACATATAATGGTCTTCTCTTTATGTCTGTATCAGGTGCTAACTCACTGAGCCAAGCCAACCCCACCTCACATGGCAAATATTAATGGAATATAAAAATAAAGACTAAATAATATAAATAATGATAAAAAACATAGGATTCTGGCAAGCAAGATGGCTCAGTGAGTAAAGCTTTCTGCTTCCATAACCTATGTTTGCTCCCTAGAATGCACATATGTATATGGTGGAAGAAGAGAACTAATTATTGTATATACATATATGTGTATCTTACATATATAATAAGTCATATATATAATTTTCATGTATTTTATATATATATATATAAAATTTTATCTTGATGTGTGTGTGAGGATTAACTTTTATCCTCTCCAAAGCAACAAACATTAAAGCTATTCTTCAGCTAGTGACATACTGTTGAAATCCTATTATCGGGGAGACTGAGACAGGAGGATTAGCAGTTCAAAGTCAACCAGCTACAGAGTAAAATCAAGCAGTATCTGCCTCAATTATACTGCAAAACACCGTCTCAAGAAAAGCAAATAGCAAAATAAAACAAAGCTTCAGAGACATTCTGAAAAATAAATGCAATGGGTACAAAATGAATGACCATTTCAAGAACACTCAAGGTAGAACGGAACATTCACCATTTACACGTTCCCTTTCATGCCACCCTTGACTCCTATCACAACCCCTGTCAGTTCTCCCCTGGAAAAGTACAATGAGCTTCCTTTTTGTCTATGTCAGGTGCTAACACACTGAGCCAAGCCAGCCCAACCTCACATGCACATACTTACACAGAACATAAAACTAAAGACTAAATTATGCCAATGATGCTAGAAAACAAAACAAAACATAGGATCCTGGCAAGCAAGATGACTCAGAGTAAAGCTGTCGCCTTCCAAGTGTAATAAGCTATGTTTGATCCCCACAGTGGAAGGAGAGAGGCAGTTTCTACAAGCTGTCTTCTGATGTTCATATGTATGCCATGTCATTCACATACCAACCCACCTTTATATAACAGAGTAAAAAATTTAATTAAAAAATTAAATCACAGGATTTTATCAAATTATTTGGTAGAAAGCATCAGGGTGTATATGGAAAGGCAAAAGGACCAGAATAATTAAGACAATATTGGAAAGCAGCAAACTGTTAGAGGACTAACAACTTCATTTCATAAGCTACTTGTCATAAAGCTACAGACTGGGTGCTATTGACTAAAGAGGTAAACAGAACAAGGACTCATAACAGAGCATGCTGTGAATGTGGTAATATTTTATCTGTGTCCCCCAATATAGTTTATCTGAGGATCAGAGGAAAAAGCCAGCCACTATATTAAACATAGAAGTCAGGCAATGTTAGCACATGCCTTTATTCCTATCACTCGCGAGGCAGGGATCTGTCTGGATCTCTGTGAGTCCAAGGCCACTCTGGGAACAGAGCCAGGCATGGTGGCACACCCCTTAAATTCCAACACTAGTTAACCAAAGAGGTCTGGAGGTCTATACAGACAGACAGGAAGTGACAGAGCTGGGCAGCAAGAGGAAGTGATACAGCTGGGCGGAGAGAGTAAATGAGATGGCAGAACAGAAAGGCATATAGGTGTGGGTATACAGGAAGTAGGTCTCATTGGAGGCTGAGAGTTGGTAAGAACGTGGCTGCTTTTCTGATCTCTCAGTTTTAACCCCAATATCTGGCTCCGGGTTTTTTATTAATAAGACTGTTTAGCAATTCATCTTACATTTGGCACCCGCTGACTGCTATACTAAAGGCAAATTAGCTTTAACAAAAGAAAGTAAAGAACCAAGCTGGCACTGAGCCAGAAGTGTCCTGGTTGGCTATCACAGTACAGGAAGATGCTATGAGGGCTGTCTAGGGAGAAAATTCATCACCATTACAGCCAAGCAAAGAGCCTACAATATTGACAACATATGCTCACTGGTGCAACAGTGTTGTGAATGTTCTAGAAGTAAACAACCACTTCCATATCAGATTCAAGGCTCACACACAGAATGGACTACATACCTGGCACTATAAAAATAATCAGAAGCCAATAGCTATTCAAGTTACAGTCCCCATGGGAAAATCTACCACTGATGTTTTTCCAAATAGATATGTAATTAAACTTTTTTTTCTAAAAGTTATGTTTATGCACATGGACTAGTATAAATACGTGTTGGTCAGAGAAGCCTCTTTTCCATAGTAGGTAATGGTAAAACCAGAGACTCATAACTGGTCAAAGTGTTGAGAATAAGTGACAGCTGAGTGTAAGGCCCCTAATAGGAGAGGAATGTGACCCCTTCCCAAGCCTAGGGAATATGGTAGAAGAAGAGATAAAAGGACTGTGGGAGCTGGAGGGTGGGAGGAGTGTGCTGGGATAATTTCTTCTGGACATGACCAGGCTACTGCAACCACGAATATACAGCAGCTAGGACTACATCCAAGGGGTTAGGAAGGGAGAGAGGGAAGAAGGCGGGAATGGAAGAGTGAAGGAAAAAAGGGATGGGAGGAAGAGGGGAAGATGAAAGAGGGAAAAGGAAGGATAGGAGATAAGGGAGGAGATTAATTGGGAAGTAAGAATAGGAGACAGTTGAGAGGGGGGAGAGAGGGATGAGTGAGATCACAGAATACTGTTGCCCATATAATACTATCATGGATTTAAAGCTTTTTAAAGAAAGAAAGACAATACGATGGAAAAAAAACTATCATTTCAACATATGATACTTAAAAACATGGGCAGTCACGTGTCAACAATGAAAGGAGGAAGAGAGGGAGGGAGAGAGGGAGGGAGGGAGGAAGGGAGGGAGGGAGGGAGGGATGATTCAGATAGGGGAAGGACGGGGAAGGAAGAAAATATACACAGAATGTATGACTTTCACAAAAATTAACTCCAAGTAGATCACAGATCCCAATGTAAACACAAACCCACATGATTCCAAGAAAAATAACGAGTTCTTTTTTAATTCTGGAAACAATAGTACTTCAATTGCTTTTCTCTTCATTATTGTGCCTTATAACTCACAGGATACATGCATTCTTTCTGCATCTATCAAATAACTTACACAAAACCCCCCTGCCTTTTCAACAACAACGATTTATTCTTTTGATTGGTAAATGAAGGATTTTCAAAATTATTGATTTTGGAAAACATATGACTTAGCTAGGATGAAGACTATATTCATCAAATAATACAGGCAATTGTTTTATTCTTAAGGCAAGGATTGAAAGTTAATTTACAATTCCAAAGACTAAGAAAATGTATAGGGAGGGAAATCCAGGGAGTGGTCAATTTAGGAAACAATGGTTCTATTTAAAATGAATGTCCTCTTAGCCAGACAAAAGATAATTGTCAATAAGCACATCCTGTACTTGAAACAAATAAACTCCTGGGTTCCAACGATCCTCCTGGGCCTCCTAAACAGAGATTGCTAGTAAGTCATGTCTCCTGGTCTTGTCTGTCTACTCTCTCTCACACTGTACCCTCCACTTCATCCAGACACTTATTAAGAGGCTATGCATCATGCACCTTCATTTGAGGAGAAACAGATTCCCAAGCAGGTAGGAGTTAAGCTTGCTTGCTCAAATATAACCATTCCTCTTCTGTGCCTTTTTTTTTCTATCCAACCTATCAACCTACAGTGGGGCAGATATACCTTTGAGCCATGAGTTTCTTTTTTATTTTTATTGATTGGTTCTCTCCTATTTTTAACATCAAATTGAATGCGATCATTCTTATCTTACCATGCAACTTCAGTTTTCTACATTTTGAAGATACATGTTCAGAATTCCCATCAGTACTGAGAAGAACCTCTGGACAGCTGTTGTTCTTCAGCCCCAATTTCATGCATGTAGCCAGTCTCTAAACTAGAATATGCTACACCTTCATAAACAGGGCAGTCAGTAACCCTCTGTTTTCAATGAGTTCCCATCATCCCACATACAATGTGGGAAGAGTAAAAGCTCTGCCCATGGCTTTCTGCTGGGGCTTTCATAGTACTCAGTCCCATAGATGCAAAGGCATGTTGGAAGCCAGTTTCTCATTAAAAAGCATGAGGGATTTTTCTACTATAATTAACACTGTTGTCATCAGAATGAGAAATAAGCAGTTCTTGAATAGTTATGCAGAACAAGCAGGAAAAGAGGAGAGATCAAGTCTGCGCTTAGCTCCAACACAGAAACCTAAAGTCTTTTCTCTCTTTGCTTCTGACATTTAGACTCTGCTAGGCAGTGGAATGGTCCAGGTCAACCTGCAGATATCAGATACTTGAGCTGTCTTTAGATGCTATGACAGCTGAGAGGAAAGAAGGGGCTGCAATCATCACCAAGGACAAGTTAGGCTTCAGAGGCATTTAAGGCTTAGTCTAGAACCAAGAGAGCCATAACTGTGAGCCTACCACCCAGTTCCTCTGAAAGAGTAAACTGTACCCACCACTTCTCTACCTATTGTCTGTTACTCAATTCCTCCCCTCCACTTAACTTCTCCATTGGAGGTTGTCTCAGTCTCAGAAGAACTTTCAGAAATAATGTACAAATAATGTCTTAAAGTAGAGATTAGATATTTGGCTTTTTGTTGTAACTCTTGTGCACCCTTGTGCAAGTCCAGAAATACTCCAGAGATTGATAAAGCAAGTTACAGATGGAATAACAAATCTGGACAGCAGCCAGAGCCTCTTACCTTCTCCCTTTCAGAATGAATATATTATAACACAGAAAGGAACTCATTGGTATAAACACAGCAAACTCTACAACTAACACGTTTGCATTCTTCTAACTGTAGTTTGGGTGTTCCCCACTTGAAAGAACTAAGTTTATAGTAAGAATTATCATTTAAAAGTCACTTAGTTTTGGGGTTCCTAGTGTTAGAAAACTATGAATCATATGAATTCTGTTTAAAATTAACTTAGTAATTGTAGAAAATGGAAAGAGAAAGACCCAAGAAGAATGCATCCACAAACTAGGCATGTCCATGCTCCCCTCCCCACTCACACACATGTACACCCATTCAGTAAGTCACTAAATGCATAAATATACAAATATAGTCTGATATTCTTAATTTACCTAAGTGACAGGCTAGAGTCAAATTCTTTCTAGGGAAAGTGGTAGAATTCCGTGTTGCTATTGCTGCATTCTTTTCTTTTCAGGAAGGGAGATAGGTGTTGAGAAAAGGTTGGTAGGGTCTCTGTGTAGCCCAGACCTGTCTCAAACTCATTAGGAAGCCAAAGATGGCCTTCAACTCTTGATCCTACTACATGCACCTCCTAGTACTAAGGTTGCAGGTACTCCACTGTGCCTGCCTAGTTAATTTGTCTCCTACAGCCTTTCCTGCATGCCTGCTGAATCCAGAGCAAGAGTGCACTGTCCTTGTATACTGCCCTAGTCTTCACCAAATGCTTCCTGTATCTTTGTATTTGTACAACAGACATTCATACACTATACTAGCCCTAGCCTACAATACAACCCAAACTCCCAGGAAACCTCACCAAAATATAGTTGTCAGATGAGGTAAGATGCTCTTGATCATCCAAGCCGTCCTCTAGAGAGCTACTGCAGGTCATCATTCTTAAGTCAGGACACTTCAGCTTCAAAAGTGTTGCTGGTGTGACCCTCTGATCTTCCCATTTGGCCCTTCCTCCAGCACTGGTGCCACTTTGAGCAGGGACTTCCAGTCAGAATGCCACAGGCCGTTGTATTAGATGCCTGCAGCAAGTGCATCATCCCAGCTAGTCCCTGACCACCTTGCCTCAGTCCTACTGTGTGGGCCCTGATACTCACTCATACTCTTGACAATAAACTTCTAATATCATTGTTGCTCATAATCTGACTCTAAATTTTATCAGCCTGATAAACACACAATGTTGAGATTGCCAGTACATTTACATTGTGTACAAACTCAATCTGCCTCTTCTCATTATGCAGCATGTTGTCATATGCTCTCAAACACAACTCCCTGCACCCACACTGCATCTAAATAGTCTACAGCATCATATGATAGAGGAGTAAGACCCAAAGTCCAAATTACAGAGTAGCCTCTATGACTACAGATGGCAATGTCTGAGTCATGTGCCAAATAGCTAAAAAATAAATAAATAAATAAATAAATAAATAAATAAATAAATAAAAATAAGACAAAGAGACTGGTTTGCAGCAATACAACTCAGAGTAGCCACCAGTGGTTATCAGTGTATACAATGGGATAGAAACGCTGTCGACAAGGTTTGAGCACCAAACTCTAGACTCTACCCTTGTAACTATTACCTTTTCATTTATTAGGATCCTAACACTGTTATCTTTCTAGAAGTATTTTTTGATCATTCACCCTTTATTTATGAGGTAGTATTTAATTTCTCTCCCCTAATGTTGTCTTTTAAATAAGTTAATTCTGCAAAATAAAGGTCTGAATGTGACCCAAACTCCCTTTCACAGACTTTTCTCCCATAGACAGAGCTGTCTGCTCTGTGGGAGATAGATTTTAAATGCTACATAGAACCTCCCCCTACTTTTGGATTGATTTCTTTAGTGTCCCTTAGTGGAAACATCTTTGCAATTTGAAGACTCTCGATAATCTGGAAAAGGCCCTAGCCCCCAAATACCTGTTATCTCCTGTGGACAGCTGCTGAGCCAAGGGTTAATGGAACTTCACTCACAGATCCTGGGTGATTTATAAGTTGTCTCAGTATGTATAACTGTTGTATCGCCAAGCAACTTGTAGCAGTAGTCATTCATGAAACTAGAATTTGAGTCTATCCTGTATGCCACAACACACAGAAAGAAAGAAAGAACATTGCCAGGCTAAAAGGTCTGATGAATTCTACACAAAGCTCATCTGCCGTGAGAGGAAAGAAACAGGAACTAGAGCCATGGCTACAGAAGACTCTGGAAGACAATTTGGACATTAAGATCTTTTATTATTCTACTACATATTCCTTTAAATTTCATGAATATACAAAATTAGATATATTTTTATAGTATGAAATGTGAACAGCACCAATTAATTCATTTAGATGAGTCAAAATGTTTTAAATGAATTTTCCCCTCAGTTAATGGGGATTTTCCCCCCATTTTTCACTCCAAATCTTTTTTTTTTTTTGGTTTGTTGAGACAGAGTTTCTTTGTGTAGTTTTGGTGCTTGTCCTGGATCTCACTCTGTAGACCAGGCTGGCCTCGAACTCACAGAGATCTGCCCAGCTCTGCCTCCAGAATGCTCAGATTAAAGGCATGTGCCACCACTGCCCGGCTCTCCAAATCTATTTAAATTGACATGAACCACTATAAATTTGTGAACATTAGTTCAAACAGTAAGTGAATTTTCTCCCAAAATTTCAAACACACACACACACACACACACACACACACACACACACACACACACACACACAGATAGAAATAGTGGCCTGTAAGCCAGATACAGTTCTGGTCCATCCTGTTATAAAATAAGATCTTGTCTCAAAAATTAAAGTGCTTTGAACCTTCGGTCTCAATAAGGGATGGACTTTATAGCCTGAAGTTGGAAGTACAAAGGTCCCTAAGATGTGAAGCTCCCGGTAGTTGAAAGTTCTCCCTGTGCTGGAGAACATGGGAGGGGCATGACTATGCCAGCAGAAACAGGCTACTAACTTTCTGATTGTAAAAGTGGCTGTGTATCACTTCAGGGAGGTCAGAGCCACCCAGGTGGTCATTTCCATGGAGGTGACATAGAAGAACAAAGCCAGGGAATGCCACGTGGGAGCCTCGGCCCAGGACAGCTAGCTGTGAAAATGGAGAATGGGGCCCGAGGAATGCGGGCTGTCTCAGACGCTGTAAAGGAAATGAATTCAGGTATGGGGTTTCCAGAAAGGAACCTAGCTAGTGTCCCAGCAGAGCCCCGGGAGACCATTTGGGGCCTCGGACTGCCATAATCCCAAGATAATAAATCTGCGCTCTTTGTAACTCAGCGTACGTTGACACAATGCCACAGAAAAGAACTCTTAGAGCAAATTTGCTTCGGTGTGGGATCTGACTGCACATGTAGGTGAGGCAGCATGGGGAAGATTAGTATTCTCTGATTTCCTCTAGGCTGGAAAGCACCCTGAAACACTGAGTTACCACGGAAGACGAAGGACTGTGCCCAATGGACACGGAAACACTGAATTAACACAGACGACAGAGGACAGTACCAATGCTTCCACTACTTGTTAGTCATGTTTCTGTTAGCAAACTGCTCTTCAGGAGAATAATAAGATTCTCCACTGACACCAGCTGTGCAAAGAAAGCTATTTTAATCATCATCATTCCAGGGCTCAGGAGCCAGAGGGAGAAAGATCCCAAGTTCGAAACTTGCCTGGGACACAGCGTGAGATTCTATCTAAAAAAAAAAAAATAAAAACAGAACAATAATAAAGTGCAGATGTGGGCCACATCAAATAAATTAGACACACAAGCCAGGCATTGATCACTTAAGTTCAAGATCTGTCTAAGAGACATAAAGTCCCTATTTCAATGCCCACCTTCCCCCCAAAAAACCCACATCAGAAAGACATTAAACTTCAATATACATCTCTAATAATACTTTGCTTTACCACTACGATGTTCTCATTAAACAAAAACTACTTACTTGAAATGCTTAGATGTAAAAAAAAAAGTCCATATAATTTTTATAATTGCTCTTCATATACTCCGGGACTATGTATAGGTCATGAACTCTACACATGATGGCAGAAAGAGGACCTTAGGAACCTCTATTATCAGGTGCAAGGAAACAAACCTATGTGTGAGTGAGGCTGAGGGAGAAGAAAGGGAGAAAAAGGGAGAAAAGTCTTTAAAAGATGCTGGCTGGCATATTCAGTGCCATCTCTAAACAAGACGTGTCCTTGATTCTAACAGATAGCTCTGCAATCCAAGTGACACAGTGTCAAGATGCGTCCCAGACACAAGCACTACTCAACCTCAACCACTTTCCAGGGAGAGGTGGTTAATGCAGACTCATGCCCACACAAGGTGCTAAGAAGAAGCAATGAGCGAGTGCTTAGTTCTAAACAGGGGATTCATATCACTCCTCCAAAGCTCAGGGAACATTGTAGAAGAGTGTGCAGAAAGAGTGTAAGAGCAGTAAGGTGGGGAGAAGGGCTTCAAAATGTCACCCCCTGCACAAGACACAGCTGCTGCAATCACGAACTCACAGATCCTGTCGCGGTCTGAATGAACATGCCCCCCATACGCGTGTAGGGAGTGGCACCATTAGGAGGTATAGCCTTGTTGGAGTAGGTGTGGCCTTGTTGGAGGAAATGTGTTACTGGGGGTGGACTTTGAGGTTTCAGATGCTCAAGTCAGACCCAGAGTCTCTCTCTTCCTGCTGCCTGGCAATCCAGATGTAGAACTCTCAGCTCCTTCTCCAGCACCAGGTCTGCCTGTGTGCCACCATGCTTTCTGCCATGAGGACAATGGACCAAATCTCTGAGCTACAAGCCAGCCCCAATTAAATGCCTTCCTTTATAAAAGTTGCTGTGGCCATGGCATCTCTTCACAGTAATGGACACTGACTAAGACAGACACCAAGGGTGCATTCACAGGGTTGAACAAGATGGGCCCATCAACAATCAGTCATGGATGAAAGAGAGCTCAAAGGGCCCCAACCCCCACTGCTGAACTAGTTCTACCAAATGACAGATTCAAAGAGAGAAGAAATTGTTGCTATTTAATGTGTACATACTTGATCCCACCAGGGTCCACTGTATAGTCCTAATGCAGTGTTCACAGTTAGCCCTGGTTCAACAAAATGGGTCATGGAAGCAAAACTCAAAGCCATGAATGTGAGAAAGGGACTAGTGGCAATGAAGGGGAACTGACGCAGATGGGAGGGAGACAGGACCTGAGAGCCATCCGAATACATTATATGGACATTATGTATATGTGAGTGATCACCAAATAACCAACTCAATGAAACCATTGTCTTTATTACAGAAAAAAAGGATAGCATGCATGCTATCATTGTACCATCTCCAAGAGAAGTACAAGTTTATGTGTTCCTTTTCAATAGACTATACCACCTCTTTCTTGCCAGACCCTAAAAGCCACCATAAAAGCAGAACAACCAGCTCACCTTTTCCCAGCATGTCCATTAGTAACTCAGAAGACAAAATACATATACAGGTCTGAATAGCATTTTTTTCTAAAGCCAAATTGACTATGAATAAATAAATAATTAATTAAATAAACACTCACAATTTAGAGCAATAATTTTTTAATTTAAAAATTTTTGAAAATTTCATACATGAGCACTGTATTTAAGATGACTATTTGCTTAAGGATTAGTAACTACCAGGAAGTATGCATGGCTTTCATATTTCCATTGCTGTTGGTTGAATTTGTTTTATTATTTTTTAACAGTGGAGGTCTCACTGTGCTCCCCAGGCTGGTCCTGAACTCCTGCTTTCAATGATCTACTGGATTTAGCCTCCCAATGGTTGGGACTTCCAACCTTTTTGTTCATTTAACTTTCAAGACAATTTTAACAGTGGGCACTATTATAATCATTAGCCTCACCTCAGAGTCCCAGCAACTAACTGAGAAAAGAGACAAGGTTAAAAATGAGGGTGTAGTCACACATGCCTTTTATCACAGGATTCAGGAGACAGAGGTAGGGTGGATCTCTATTAGTTCAAGGCCAGCCTGGTCTACATAGTGAGTACCAGGACAACCAAGGCTATACAATGAGAGTCTGTAATTACAGCGCTTTGCGGGCAGAGACAGGTGAATCCCTAGAGTTTGCTATCCAGCCCATGTAGCTGAATTAGAGAGCTTCAGGGTCAGTAAGACCCTGTCTCAAAAAATATAAAGCAATAAAGTGGAGCCAAATAAAAGAAGACATCTGCCACCAATACCTGCTTGGTTTCTACATTTATATACACGCACATGCATACACACTCTCTCACAAAATATGTGCATGTGCACACACAAAATAAAGAAAAATACCATTTTTACCGAAAGCACAAAAAGATACAAACTGTCAAGGTATAACTGTCAAATTGTATGAAATCTGAAATGCCCTTGAGTGCTGACACACACTGCCTCAGACCCTGAGAAAAACACAAATTCCTAAAAGTACAAATCAGAGCTATGAAAGTGCTACTCCCTGATTCTCCATAGAACACACATCTGGCATGATAAGATGAACACAGATCGGTATCTCAGGAAACAGAGAAAGCAGTGGGAAAGTGGTGGACACAAATGGACATTTCAGAGGGCCCTGCCAATCCACCAAGAGGATGTCTTGGGAGCTTCATTGGAAGTCCTTTTCTCAAGGGCTTTGCTATCCAGAGAGACTTTGGAAATGACATCTTCACCTAGATTATACTTACGATAACAAACTGAAATCAAAGATTTGAATGATGCAGTTCCAGCCCCAAACATCACTGGCCCTTCTCACTCTGTCCTTTAACAAATATTGTCTTTTGTATAGATGTGTGATAATCAGGAGGTAAGCACAGGGGAACTGTCTATAAAAGCAGTAAATACCAAAACCAAGAGAGACAGAAACAAAAGGTCAGTGAAGAATAAATATAGAAGGGGAACTGTCCAAGCGAACGTTGAAAAACTTAGACAAATAACTGTCTTCATGCACACACTGCCATGCACACAAGACAAAAGGGTCTTTCTTAAAGAGTTCAAGGAATCGGTTGATGTGTAGACTCAGGAAGGAGTACATGGCTTCATACAAAAGAGAAGATAATTCAAAGATAAGAAAGCAAGCTGACAAAGCCATGAACCGCTACAGAGATGAAAAGCCACTTTGGGAGTAAAACACACTAAGATCAGTACTTGACTGAAAACAGAGAAAAAGGTGCTCACTGGGTAAGCGCTTAATGGGAATAAAGGAGGGTGAGGGATAAAGCACAGTGTAAAATCAGGGAGAAACGCGAGGCATTCTCACATGGCCAAGGAAAGGGGTGGGAGAGAGGGTCTACTTTAAATAAAACTATCTCTTGACAAAGTGACTCGACTTCGAGAGGTCACAGGCAAGACCAAAGCAAAACGAGGCAAAGCCACACAGCTAAGAAATAATCAATGAGGTTATTGAATACCTAGGATAGGAAGAGTTCTTGGACATCCTGGTCAGGAATTTAAAATAAATAACTAAAAAGGCAGAAGTGCGGAGGCAAGCTTGCTCTGTATTTCAGCCTCCACACTGTGCATTGCCCTGCAGGCCACAGGACTGACGGGGGTGATTTCAGCCTTGAGAATGTTTGGTGCTGAGAAGTGAAACCACACACTGTCATGAGTCGCTGACTCAATATACAAAAGGTAACATCAGTAAATACCAGTCAGAGCTCCATAGGTTCATGTCTTTGTCAGGAATGGCTTCTTTTGTTTTTGTTTTTCTTTCTTTCTTTTTATTTTTAATAGGGTCATACGTGTTCCAGGCTGGTCTCAAACTTGCTGTGTTGCCCTGAATTTCTGATTCTTTTATCTCCACTCCCACAGTGCTGAGAGAATAGGCAAACGCCACCAGGTCAGTTTTATAGGGTACAGGGGTTAAACCCAGGACTGGGGTATGCTCTATTAACCTACCAGAATATCCCCACACTGTAAAATAAATTTTGAAAAAAAAATCCATAGGTAAATGGTACTAGTTCTATTTTACAGAAGACAACTTTTAAATTCACAAAGGAGAAATCCAAGATCATATTTAAGGATGGTAGAGCCACGATTTGCCTTTTTCTGATTCACAGACCAGGTAGTTGTCCCGAAGATGTTTAGCACAGGCCAGGCTCAGGGCCCTGGTTCATTCTCATCCCTTGTGGCTTTCTGAGCATCAAGAACTACCAAGTTCAAGATGGAAGAAACTTTGGACTCCACCATCATCCTTGTCCTGTTTGAAGATCACGCCTGGGGACATGATGAAGAGGCTATTAGCCACGCTGCACATTTCCATTGCTGTGAAACAGACTGGTTGGTATGCACTGAAAGGAGAAAGACTAGCTACTGCCCTCTTGATACCCACGTGCAATAAATCCCCATTACCCACTGTTGATGCTGGACAGGGTACACAGCGGTTGATCACATGCAGACCTTTTAACCTGGACCCGGACAAGCTGAAATGACGTATACGCAAGTCTGTGTTTTAAACATCTGCTCTAAGCTAGCTGCTGAGAAGCACCCAGCAAACCTGACATCCTGGAATATGCAAGAGGCCAAGAGCCACATCCACAGAAGTTACCAAGCTCCCGGTGTGATCAAGTATGGAAGCACATTCATGTGTTAACACCAATCTGATAACAATATTTGTGAGCAGGACACAATGGCTGACTGGTATCTTTTGAAAATCTATTTGATGTTTTCTAATGACCCAAGGTAGAGGGAACAACTCAAGTGCAATGAAGTTGAATATGGAAAGGAATTTAATAGGAATGTATATTTTTTTTTAATGAGAGGGCAGATGAAAACCAATCCTGCAAATATGATTCCTGGACACAACAGACACTGTATAAATCCCAGGCAGGCCATTTGCATTTTAGAACTGAGGACAAGAGGCACAGCATGATATCTGTGGCTCTTGGCAGGACATTATCACCACTGGAAAGCTGGAACTATACAAAAGTACTAGAGGAGCCGTATTCAAATCCCTTTTCAATTATGCAGATAGCGGGAATGTTGCTTCAAGTGATAGTTTTAAAAAGCTGGTCTTAATATTGACCTCGTCAGTATATTTAAAATATAAAAAAGAAAACACCATAAAATTTCCAACTCTGCAATTTTCTCCCTGAATCAAATGTTGTTAAAGTAGCCACAGCTTTCATATGGGACTAAAAATAAGTGTCAGTGTGTTCTCTATCCACAGGGAACTATGATTAAAACTATGGTTGAAAGTCATTATTAAAAATACACAGAAAAATACAGCTGAGGATGACTTCAAGTTCACATTCTTCCTGCCTCCCCATCCTGACTGGTGCATTACAGGAGACATCACCCCCAGTTTACAGAGTACCGGATCAAACCCGGGGCCTTGTGCGTAGTAAGTAAACACGCTACCAACAGAGCTTCATGCCCAGACCCCTCCCCGCCACCAAAAAAGGGTAAGGAACAAGAAAAACAATGATCCAACACTGCTCCTTCCCCTGAGAAAGACTTTGGAACTCGTGAATAACGAGCAACAAGGTGTGGTCCCTTGGAAAGAATCGCATACAGCATATTACAGTCCGTCTTATTTTCATTTCACCCTCAGGCCAAGTACTGACAGGATGATTAACTCTGTCACCATCTTCAGTTGTCATCATAAAATTAGATCCAGAACAACAACACTGCCAAAATTATGAATTTACAAAGCTGATTCTGATCCATTCAAATACTATATATATATATATATATATATATATATATATATATATATATATATATAAGATGGCATGTCTATGTAAGGTGAAGTAACAATGGAAATTTACTAGTTTTACCCCAGTAGTCTCAAGTAATAATTTTTAACTTTAGCCTAGAAATGGAATTATTAATGATGTGCTAGACTCAGCTCATCACCAGCTCATAAAAAATGCAACTGTTAAATTCTAAAGAATTACCCAGCAGGTAAACTACTAAAGTCAACCACAGTGGAAGTATTTACACTATGAAAATTGGGGGGGGGTGAGAAAAAGAAAAAGAAAAACCGAGGCCATGCCTCTTCCTCTTTCAGAGAAAGCCAGTTGGCTAGCATGTCACTGCCCTCCACACAAGAAGACCGTGGGCACTGTTAGCGCCCCCGCACGCAGATGTGCCCACACCAGCAATAATGAGGATCTGAAGAAGAATGTTGTTGGTTCTCCCCATCAATTTCCTGGTTAGCGTCTCCGAGTCCTTACCCCTTCTGTGAAAACTTGGCAGACACAACAGTAGAAGGGAAGAACTAGCAGTGAGGGAGGAAGAAGGCCAACTGACAGAGGAATATCTAATATGGGAAATCATTTCTAAGAAGCTATGAGAAAGGGTTGCCAGAGAAAGACACCCCATGGCACCAAAGGCTGTGAAAAGAGGAAGCACACTGGCAGAAGAGCAAGGAATCACGGGTGATGGACAGCCACACAACAAGCTAAAGGCACAAAACCTCTATGCTGGCTCTGCCGATTTTTTAACACTCTATGAGATGAAGATTATTTAATATCCTCTAATTTTCTTCTTATTGCCCAGAGTTTTTTATAACAGAAAAAACTCATATAACTACCACAAACAAAATAATGCACACACTGGACTACCACCGAAACTCACCGATTTTTGGTCTTCTTCCAATTAGGCTATATCTGTATTAGGGAATTCAAATATACTCCAAGGAGAAAGACAACAGTATTTGACCATGGCCATGCACTGTGTTTACAGTATGCTTATGGGGACTTCTGCACATTCAGTAAAATCTGTCTCTGTCTCTGTCTCTGTCTCTGTCTCTGTCTCTGTCTCTCTCTCTCTCTCTCTCTCTCTCTCATTTCAGAGATCTGTCATTATCAATGTTTTTTTTTATTTTTAATGTTCATCTAAAATTTGATTCTTAAAATGGTTAGAGATTTAGTTTAGTTGGTATGCGGCTGGCTTAGCACACATGAAGCTTTGCGTTCAAACCCTAGCACCAAGTGAACAGTACACTCCTGTAACCTCAGCACCGGGGAGACAAGAGATCCCAAGTTCAGGGTCACGCTCAGTGCACAGTGAGTGTGAAGTCAGCCTAGGATACATGAGGTATTGTCCAAAAAAGAAAATTATTAAATCTGGAAAATATCGATAGCACACTTGCAGGCAGAGTAAAAGTGTTGCCTCTTTATAAGTATCTTTATGTTTAAAAGGACAGAATGAATACACTTTACATATGGTGGCTGTGTGTGCTGAGTGGCCTCTGTCTCATTCAGGCAAAGAAATGCTCTAGTGACTGCCCGGAGCATCACTCAACAGAATAGTAATGCTTCCAGTCCAGTCCCATTGAGCCACCAACCTTGATGGTTTTCCTCTTCATATGGATATTCATTCATCCATTTGTTTCTAGAGTCACATTGATCCTGCAAGGGAAACATACCAAAAGCTACTGTGAGAGTAAATTCTATACTGTAATATTCTTGATTGGGAAAGGGAGAAATCCACTTGGTGGAATGAGACAACAACCAAGGAGGCCGCATCAATTGTGAGAATCAGATGATACCCTAGGCAGGAGGTAATAAAGTCCCAGAAGTCGATGAGAAGGGAATTAAAAAGGGATGCAGCAGAAAGAAGGGGGCGAGCTGAGGAGAAAATGGTAAACACTGAGTTAGGTGTGAATTCACTGTATGTGAAGAATTCACAGATACTTAAGTCAAAGCCTCAAGTTCATTATTCAGAGTAACGTAAACATTTTAAAGAAATGGTATTTACTGAGGAAATGATCACTTTCCCTTTATAAGTGACACAAATGTACAGAATGATTAATGAGGCTAAATTTGAGGATACACAGGTTAGTCAATAACCAAATCATTTTTAAAAATATTAAGTTGAATCACATCACTTTTCAAATTATATAAACAAAAATTTTACATTTATGTGGTTGGTAAAACATCTTAAACATCCAGGACACCTGGATTTCACCAAATACAGTAAACATTCCTGGACTGGAAATGCTGAACTCCACAGGCCACCTACCCCATTTGGCTCTGTCTTAGACCTCTTTCTATTTATTCACTCACAATTACATAACCTGCTTCAGAATTTCCATTTCATGAGACAAATTTTCTTTGGCGTTCAGTGGAGCCAGCTTATTAGGCACAGTTGTCTTTTCTTTTCTGGGGTTGGGAATTACACCCAAGAGGGGACATGCCTTGCGGTTAACAGCACCCAGTCTATGCCAATGCCTCTGAGCTGCGGCAATGGTCTGGCTTCTGTGTGTGTTTCTGTTCTTCTAGACAGAATGAGAACCCACTCAGTGCTAAAGCCCTCAGTGAAGTGCTATGCAACCTGCGTGTTGTGTGGTCTTGGGATGTGACTGCATCTGGCTTTCATCTCCCCCACTCCATCTCTTGTTGTGTCTCAAGACAGACCCCTAATGTGAACTGAAACTTACTATATTATCGGAAATGCTACTTAGAAAATAATGCAATTTTCAATATTAGTGAAAGACTAGAAATATTTTCATGCAATTCAAAATAAAATGCTACTTTTCATTGCAGAAAAAACATACTATATTATCGTATAAAATACATCAAAAGTCATCAATTAGGATGTGATGTCATCAAGCACATCTTGTCCATTAGTGCTTGGACAAGTGCACCACTTCCAACTTCTTAGGAGAATGAGCACTATTCTTCACCACCAATCACAACCTTGAACATTTCAAGACATATCTCTCTATCTTTTTCACCTTTTAATATGTATTCATACCTATGCACTGCCGGCTCTACACCCATGGACACAATCAACTATTGGTCAAAAATATTCCAGAAAAACACGTGTACCAGCACTGGGTGTGTACAGATGGTTTTTCCTGCCATTTCCCCCTCCCACGGAACACTGACATGGTATTAGCCGTTACAATTGACCTATTAACTATTACAAATGACTTATGACTGACTGAAAGTACACAGGAGGGGATCACACAGGTGATTTGTAAACAGTTTTTATAACGGGTACTTGGCCATCCTTGAATCCAGCATATAATAAGAGATCTAGAAGCAAAACTCTCTGAATACCTTAAAGCAGCTATATACCATTTTCCCAGTTATTTAAAACATACCAGCATTTCATCTTAAATAGTTAACACTTCATATGAGAAGCGCATCCATCATTTTTACAATTTGTACCCTAATTCTGGCTAATTGTTATTTTTTTAATCACTAATAATGCTAAAACATCCCTACATGAAAGTCTTCTGTGAACCAAGACCTCTGCTAGCCTGAATATTACTTTTGTGTGATAGGTAAAAAGATGCCCCTACTACCCCAAGACAGACATGAGGAGACTTTAACAGTTCCCAGGAAGGGGAACTGTCAAGCAGACCTCAACCACCACCTTATCCTCATTCCACACCACTGATCTCATCCCTGCCAATCTGTATTCCTGCAGGGACAAGAAGAAGAGCTACTATATTGCCACCATTGATTCCCAGTGTGCCAAACAGAGGGCCTGGAGAATGTTAGAAGATCAATGAAGGCTTATAATACGAATGAAGGAAGGAAGCTAACACATGAAACTAAATGAAGAATCACATAAAGAAACTTTCCTTCTGTGTTTATTGTGTGGATATGTACTCAAGTAATTTAGGTGCTAATTACATAACCTATATATCAGTCTGTAGACTTAAACAGTAAACTGTGTTAACTATACATAGCACAATACCATACATTCCTACAGAATTTGGTAATTGAATGCAGAATCCCAAAGTTTTACTTGAGCACATGACCTACTTTAAGATCCATTTGACCTGGATGGTGGCACACACCTTCAATCCAAGCAGGTGGTTCTCTGTGTGTTTGAGATCAGCCTGGTCTACTGAGCTAGTTCCAAGACAGCCAAGGTTACACAGAGAAACCCTGTCTCAAAAAACCCAAACAAGCAAACAAACAAAAAGTCCACTTGACCATGGTGAAACTGATTGAACATATGTTTTATGTCCCACCAAACAATTTAGATAATTCTAGAGTCACTGAGAATCTGACATGTTTGTCCCAAGTTGCAGTGTGAAATTATTTGTGGTTTACTCTTACCTCTACACTACGATTTAAATGTAAACTTTTATGTATTTTAAAGCTGTGGGCAATACAATCTGAATTTTACTTCTCCCCAGTTCAAACTCCTAAGAGATTGTTCAAGATTCAGCTCTGCCTGTGCGCCTCCAATGCCATACTTTAAATAGTACTAGCGAACGTGAGAAAATGAAGACTCATATACAGCTATGAAGATGGCTCTCTAACCTCAGCGCCATCATCCACTGGCAGCATGTCCTTCAAAAACTCATCCAGTATCATGGAGGTCCAATTTTTCTTTTCCGTAGAGTCAGGGATGGTGATAATAATTTTTGCTCTGCCTCCCATGCCTACCTTAACTGAAGAAATGTTTACATAGGAATCTATAAAATCTTAAGTGCCATACACATAAGAATTGGCAGTCTTTAATCACTAGCTGAAATATTTAACAGGAAAAAATGAAAGAGATTCTGTGCAATGGAAGCCACGTGACAGAACAGATGAGGCTCAGATTTTATTCATGCTAAGGGACCTTTATGTTGTTTCTCAAATCCCTTTAAAATCCAAAGCGTAATATGAAATACAAAAATGGCACATTTCCAGTAACATTAATCTCTCATCAATTTCTGAATCAAATTTACTTATCTCTGCCAAATAGATTTCTGAAATTATCCAGTAAATCTTCCCAAAGCAGAGACATTTTGAGTACCAGTGGCCACATCAAAAAACTTGAGCTAGGGATAGCATATCCCTAGTTGGATGTGTCTACCATCCATGTCCCCTTTTGTGAAGGTGTTCTACAACCAACTTTTTAAAATACAAATCCTGTGCCAGATAGTTGTCTAATGATAATTTATAATGTACCATTCACTGGTATTAGTATCAAGGACATAGACTTTTGATTTGTGTTTCTCTGGCAGTAATATAATTATGTACATTTACTGCTAGGCACCCTTAGCAGACTAATATGAGGTATGTTATAACAGGTGGAGCTCTGTGGAAGCTCACAGAAACTTCTGAGAATGTTCCCACGATATGGTATTGAGTAGAACGACCACAGAATACGGCATATCTACTGCTCATTGGGAATCATGTAAGTTTTCCCAAGAATATTTTCTTTGATTTTTCAGTAGGTCACTGGGAACAGTAATATTATCAAGATGAAAATGTAGGACAATAGTAGTCATTTAGAATTCCTCAACTTAAACCAGCACTGTTTCAAGCGATTCTCTACTGGACAAAGTTGTGTTGGATGAGCGCATGCGTCCAGTGCTCCATAACCATGTGTCTAATGAGCACATGCGTCCAGTGCTCCATATCCATGTGTCTAATGTGTCACTACCACGCTTCTTTCTGGCTTTATTTTAAAAGTAGAACTAAATTTTAAAAAAGAAAGAGAAAATAAATTTTTAAAAATCTGTGGGCTTTAGATGGCTCAGTGGTTAAAAGAGCTTGCTGTTCTTTGCAGAAGATCCAAGTTCAATTTCCAACACACAAGCTGGAGAGTTCACAACCATCTGTATCACTGGTTCCAGAAGGATCTAATGCCTCTGGACTCCTTGGGGAACCTGTACACATGGGTGCATACTCCTCACATGTGTGTGTGTGTGTGTGTGTGTGTGTGTGTGTGTGTGTGTG
>CABHPQ010161187.1:23801-40683 GCA_902168405.1 Peromyscus aztecus | reverse complement strand
TCTTCTCAAATGCAAGTTTTCATTTCCTTCTTCCCTAGACACTAGTCACAGGGTCTCCCAGTTCCTCAGGGCTCTGTAGAATGACTGCCTTTTTCCTAAATTCAATCCATTTTTCTGTTGGAACCATCTGAGAATTTGCATTAAAAAAAACTCTTGGAGATAATTTCTGTTTCTCTATGGCAAAGCAGTTCTTCTATAACTCTTTGGGGACAATGTGTTGGAGCTGGTCCTGTGATAAGACAACCTGCAGGGTTAGTTTTGCCTAGTAAGCACAAAGAAATGTCTGGAGGTGTTCCTTTTTTGCTTCTAAATGGAGTTGATTCTCAGGTCCTATCCTTACTTAATCTGTTAGCTGAACAGGGCAGGTGGATGTGTAAGTCAGAGATTGGGAGCTTTGTGGGGTTCCACCCTCAACTCTGTTGATAGTTCTTTTTCTTCCTTTATTTTGAACAACATCACACCAATATATAAGGCATGAAAAATGATGACAGCACATCTTTCTATGTCATTTAGTGAAAAATATAGAGCATTACCCCACTTGCTAAAGCTCTCAGTTTGTCCCTTCCTGAACCACGTTCTGGCTTCCCCTACAAAGGTAAACACTCTTCTGAGTTGTGTTTATCCTCCCCAACCCCTGTCTGTCAGTCTCTCTTAATTATTGTTTTATTACATATGAGTCTGTAAACAATATTTTTTTAGTTTTGTATGTTTTTTGTTTTTAGTTTTTCAAAACATGGTTTCTCTGTGTAGTTTTGGTGCCAGTCCTGGGTCTCGCTCTGTAGACCAGGCTGGTCTCTAACGCACAGAGATCCGCTTGTCTCTGCCTCTCGAGTACTGGGATTAAAGGCGTTCGCCACTGCTGCCCAGCCTTGTTTTTTTTTTTTTTTTTTTTTGAGACAGTATCCTACTTGCCTTGGTTGGCCTGGAACTCAGAGAGATCTGCCTGTCTCTTGCTTCCCTGGTGCTGGGATTAAAGGAGTGGGCCCCTACTTCTAGCTTCAACATTTTTGGAGCTTGTAGAAATGTCTCATACTGTATGTATTCTGTCACTTTTAACTCAGGCTTGTGCAAATTATCAATATTTTTGGTAGTTCTAGTTTTTAATACTTTCCCTAATGGATAGTATTTGGTTATATGAATTACTATTTGATTCTGATGAATATTTACATTGCTTCTTGTTAACATGGGCAGTAGAGTGTGTGTTAGTATGTATGTATGTATGTATGTGTGTGTGTATATATGTATGTATTTGCCCAGGATTTGTGCTCCTGTACGGAAGTTTCTTTAGAATATATTTGTATGTAGGACTGGAATTGCTGTTTGCAAAGTGTGGATTTGAAGCTTCAAAAGATGATGCTAGACAGTTTGCCATTTCCACCCAATACACCCTTTGTGTTCAGCATTCACTGCTCTACTTTATATAGTCCTGTTTCTCTGTCCTTCCTTTAAGGAAATCAGGAACCATAGTAATTTACTTTGGCTAGAGCCCTAGCATGACACCAAACTCAAGTGAGAGAGCTTATTGTGGGATGCTATGCCTTTTGGTCCTGGGCAGGCCTCTCTCTTACTCTTTCTACATGGGCCTTTTTACTGTTGAAGTATGCTACTCCTCCTGTTCTTTGCATGAGTCCTCTGCTCCATCCTGCATGAGTCTGCAGTTAGTAAAACATGTTCTCCTTTGTATCTGGAAGTGTTTGAATAATGACTTTTGGGTAGTCATTTTCTAGCTTGTTAGATTGAAAAAGCATGAATTGATGGGCAGAAGCTGTCACAAAGAAAGGGGAATAAACAGAAGAATCACTGATGTTGAGTTTTGGTTTGACCCTAAGAGCTCTTCATCACTAAAAAGTCTGCATAAGAAATTACTAGCCCAAGAAACAGGGTAGGCATTCTGTATGTGGATGTGTATAGTTAAGTCTTGTTTACTGTCCAGTCCTGACCTGTCCTCTGCCCTTTGTTTTCTAGCCATTATCCTTGTGCCTCCAAGCACCTTGTGAAACACTTGTGCTTCTTGGAGCCTGCTGCGTGTTTTCAGGATAGAAAACACCCTGTAGAGAGAAAAAGGCCTGTTATTGGCCTTTCTACGTATTGTCATTTGGTGAATTTGTTGTCTTCTGGTACTTGTCCACATTATTTAAAATATACTGGCAACATGACACTCTGTATAGAACCTGGAACTAACATTCTTCTCTCATGTAACTCCAATGAGACACAAACCTACGAGCTATAGGCAATTAAGAAATGTAACTCTGCCGAGCGGTGGTATTGCACGCCTCTAATCCCAGCACTCGGGAGACAGAGCCAGACTGATCTCTGAGTTCGAGGCCAGCCTGGGCTACAGAGTGAGTTCCAGGAAAGGTGCAAAGCTACACAGAGAAACCCTGTCTTGAAAAACAAGCAAATAAACAAAATGTAAATTTGACGGTGGATCTGAGGTTAGGTGTGCATAGGAAACTGTGGGAGCTAGATATAATGGCATATGCCTATAGCACTTGGGAGTTTGAAGCAGGGCAATTGACTCAAGGGCAGCCATAGTTTCAGGCCAGCCAAGGAGATATAACAAGACTTACTTGAAAACAAAGAAAAAAACTGGAAAGCAACCAGCACTTTAGTTTCTGAGTGTGTGTCACACAGAAAAGAGAGAATGTAACAGAGCAGTAAGAAGGTCATGCTGCTTTCCTTGATACTATTGAAATTTTAGTTTGCTTTTGAAAAAAAAATATAATTTCCTTTATTGGACATTTAAATAAAAGTGAGCTTTGTAGATGTTTTTAGGTACATGTCTGCTCATTTTTATTGTTTACTAAATTCTCAGAATTGATAGTATTATTTTTAAAACTTTTAAAACATACTTACAATTGACTTTAAAAAGGCTTAATTGGCCAGGCAGTGGTGGCGCACACCTTTAATCCCAGCAGAGACAGGCAGATGAGGCCAGCTGGTCTGCAGAGTGAGTTCCAGGACAGCCAGGGCTGTTACACAGAGAAACCCTGTCTCGAAAAACCAGAAGGAAAAAAAGGTTGAATTGTTCTTTGCATTGTTGTTTTTACCAACATTTAAAACAATAGCAACGACAAGGAAAAACAGCATTAACATATGCCCATGACTCAAGCAGTATAGAAAGATAGACTATATAAAGGGAAAGGTCCTGATCCCATCTCTGTTCTCACCTCTCTGAAATAACCACCATGAAATATGGTTATCTTTAGACAAAAACCCAGCAAAACTGATAATATGAATAGGCTGCTCTGCTGTTGTTGCCTTATGAAATTCATAGCTTTAAGAGTTGAGGTTGCTCTCCTCTCCCACTGAATTGTCCTCTGCTGTGGCTGGGTAGGGCAAGGAGATGTGTGGGGTGTGGTGGGGAGTATGTCATGTTGCTCGATGTTAAAGCAAAGGTTTTAGAGTCTCATTAACCTATCCTTTCTCTTCAGTTTTCGAATGGTGAGATTTTCACTCATATTTTCTCTTCTGAATTGCTAAAGTTAGGAAAGGCAGAAAATTATTAAATTTTATATCCATACAAAATTTTTTTAGTCATATAAAAGTGATTAGGAGTTGACATGTGCCCTGCTGTAAAACATATAAACCTGTATTGAATTGGGACTTCATTTCAAAGCACACTTGCATGTCCTTATCTTTGTGTTTACTTAGGGAAGGAGTTCAGTAACTATTACTCACAGTTTCTTCCTAAATTACATTAAGCATACAGAAAAGGAGTACTAAGGTTAACCCTTATTAGACAAAAGTATTATAGCCAAAGGAGGTGGCCAAGCTGACCTGGCATGACTAGCTTACAGCAGAAATGTTACTTGCATGAAAGCATTTGGGGAGAGATGCTACTCTAACCACAAAAGCACATACAAGCTGGGATCTCACTCTGATTACTGTATGCCTGGACAAACTCTTTTATGCCTTAGACTTTCCAGCCATTGGTTACAAATACTTTTACTTACCATCCATCCTAAGATGTATATCAAACAAATAACAAAAAAGACCTATAAAGCCACAGGAACAAGTACTTCTTAAATGATAGATGTAAAGTAAATGCAATTGATCAAATAAGAGGGCTTGTGAAATGTCTGTTATCTCCTTAGCATTGAAAGTCTTAAAAGCATTGTTTGTGCCCTCGGAGATTTGAATTTCACAGTGTGAGTGTTGTAATAGAATAGCCTTCCTATCAGGGTAATATCATCCATCATCCCTGTTGGAAGCTCAGATTTCTTAAGTCAGAAAGAGAATGACTTTCACTGAGACTGTTTTACATGTATTGATTTACAGATCTTTGGGACACGTTAGTAGTTATGTGATTTCTTTTCTTTTTTTTCTTTTTGGTCGGGGGAACAGTCAAGACAGGATTTCTCTGTGTAGCTCTGGCTACCCTTGAATAAAAAGATCTGACTGCCTCTGCCCCCCAAGTGCTGAGATCAAATATGTGTGCCACCATTGCCATGCTACATGATTTCTTTTAAAGCTAGTTTTCCAGTTTCTCAGTTTTGTGGCCAAACCAGTGAGTTGCTACTCTTATTTCTGTTCTGTTAGGAGGGAAATACCTGTCAGAGACTGTTCTGGGCTGTGTCCTTTGACTCTTTTACCTAGGGAGACTGACTGGGCCTGCTTTGGCCTGGGCTTGAAACTGCTGAAGTAGACCTGTCTTGTCTAGCTTGCCTCTGACATCACATTCTAGAAGTACTTTGGGAATCTCAGGTAACTGGGAATGATTCGCCAGTATAGGATTTGGAGTGTTCATGAGAAAAGTCAGAATTGAAGCTGGCTCAAGAGCTTCTTTCAGAGAGGGCCTTGAACAAGGTGGTTCCAGTTGACAAGCCCTTCCAGGATCGTAACTTCTCTAGGCCTTGACCCAGGAGTCACCAGCACTGCAGGCAGGTTTCAGAGAGCCCAGATGTATGTGTGTTGGTAACTACTCTATAGTGGTTCCTTTACATAGAAATCGCAGGCAGTTATTTAGAAAGCTGACTGGAAAATCAGAAAATGACTTTATGTTTCAGTCAAGGATTCCCACCAAGGTAGCTCTGTACCAGGCATCTTTTCCATGGAGTGCAAATAACTAACAATACATTGCTGCTTAGCAAGAGAACCTCCAGAAAAAATATTTTCTTTTTAATTTTAAAAATTTATTTTGGTGGGAAGGTGGTTACCATGATATATACGTGGAGATAAGAGAAGAACTTCATGGAGTTGATTCACATCTTCCACCTTAAAGGTTGCTAGGCTTGTTCAATAAGCACATTTACCCACAGAACCAGCTCATCATTTCTTTTCTTTTTGAAACAGGGTGTCATATAGCCCAGGTTGGCCTTGCTTAGGTAGCTGAGGCTAACTTTGATTTCCTGATATTCCTGTCTCTGTCTCCCAAGTGCTAGAATTATAGGCATATGCCACTACACCCAGTGAAAATATAATTTCTTAAAATATTCCAGTAGCCTGGCATGGTGACACATACCTGTAATCTCAGTGCTTAGTAGGCAGAGGTGGGAGGATCAGGAGTTCTGGGCCAGTCTTTGCTACATGTGAGTTCAAAGTCAGCCTCGGCTTCAGAAACTATGTTTCAAAAAATAATCAGGGCTGGAGAGTTGGCTCAGCAGTTAAGAGCCATGGTTGCTCATAATAGTCTTTAAATCCTGTCCCAGGGAATCTGATGCCCTCTTCTGACCTCCATGGGCACCAGGCATGCAGGTAGTTCACATACATACATGCAGGCAAAATATGCATACACATAAAATAGATAAATCTAAAAATAAAAAGTTAGAAAAAAAGATTTGTTTAAAAAAAAAACCCAAAAACTCGATCGAGCAGGGCAGTGGTGGCACATGCCGTTAATCCCAGCACTCTGGAGGCAGAGCCAGGCAGATCTCTGTGAGTTTGAGGCCAGCCTGGTCTACAGAGTGAGATCCAGGACAGACACCAAAACTACCAGAGAAACCCTGTCTCGAAAAACACAAAAACAAAACAAACAACAACAACAACAACAACAACAAAAAGCTAGTCAAAAGACTAGAGAGATGGTTTAGTAGTTAAGAGTACTTGCTACTCTTCCAGAAGTTCCCAGCTTCCATATCAGACAGGTGGTAAGCATCTGTAGCTCCACCTCTAGGAATTTGATGCCTCCTGCCTCCTTGGGAACCTGCACTTATATGCACATAACCTGCATGCAGATACACACACCTTCATGTAATAATAATGACAATCTTTAAAAATTAAAACCATTCCATGCTGAGATTTTGTTTTGTTTTTGACTTTTGTATTTTATTTTATTTTATTTTGGGGGGGGAGGAGATTACAAGGACAGTAGATATGAAGGGATGAGGAGATGAATGAGATAGAGATGAATGATGGGAATTCCACAAAGAAACAATACAAAGTTAAAAAAATAAAACAATGAAAACCAATCAACCTAACACCTTTTTAATAGACATTCACTTATGTCTTAAGATGATGAGATGCTCTGTTTTAAAGCTGTGTTGTGTTAACCATTTGTGACTACTTGGGTTGAAATTCACTTCCTCAGCCTGGCATATCAATTGGCCTGTAATCCCAGCACTTGGGAGGCAGAGGCAGATGGATCTCAGTGATTTCAGGCTAGCCTAGTCTTCCTAGGGAGTTATATGACAGCCAGGTCTATATAGTGAGACCTTGTCTCCAAAAAAAAGATTTGAAAAAATGTTTTGCGAATTATTCATCTCATTCATTAATATTTACCAGGAACTCAACTCAGTATTAAAAACCAAAATTCCTAGTAATCTGATTTAAAAAATCTATGTTTGCCAGGTGTGGTGGTGCACACCTTTAATTCCAGCACTCAGAAAGCAGAGATGAGTTCAGAGCTAGCTTGGTCTACAAATTGAGTTTCAGGACATCCAGGACTATATAAAGAAACCTTGTCTCAAACCAAAACAAACAAAAAAGAATAAACTATCTAAACTGTTATTTCTTAAAATAAGAACTACAAATGGTCAACAAGTTTAAGAAAAAAATGCTCGATGTCACTAATCATCAAATCAAAACCACAATGAGATATCCTTTCACCTCTGTTGGAATGGATGTTATAAGGAAAAAAAGAAATAAAAAAATAAATAAATTCTGGCCAGGATACTTACGTATGTATGCCTTAACATATGTGTGGGTAAGAGGACAACTTGTAGGAGTTTATTCTCCTATCATATTAGTTCTGTGGGTCAAATTTAGGCCATCTGCTTGGCTGCAAGCACCTTTACCTGCTAAGCCACCGTGAAGGTATTGCCTACTGGGATGATAAATGGAGACTATTCTAGAGTAGGCCATTATACCTTCCTTGTAATACATAGGTGATAAGTTTGGGCTGATAATGGAATATTGATTTAATTAATGTTTGTATATATATTTTTAAGATTTTAAAGGTTTATTTTATGAATGGTTTGCCTACATGTCAGTATAGGTACCATATGTGTGTGTGCTGCTCACGGAGGCCAGTAGAGAGGCTTTGGGTTCCCTGGAGCTGGGGTTACAGGTCGTTGTGAGCCACCGTGTGTGTGCTAGCAGTCAAACCTGGGTTCTGTGGAAGAACAGCCACTTAACCACTGAGCCATCTCTCTAGCCCTGTGCAGATTCTTTTAAATGTGGAAGGTATGCCAGATGTTAGAATATTTGAGTTTGCTGAGTGTTTTGAGCTTTGACTATCATACTTCCTGTTTCTTCTTATAAGGATCCTCATCTTATGAATAAACTTGGTTTTAATTTATCTTTTTGGTACTTCAGTACTTGTAGTTCTGTAAAGAAAACTAGATCAGATAATAGCCATAGGTTATTTTGTCCCAAACAATTTTTTAGGCCATGCGTATTTCAGAAATTACTTTGTGATTATTAGCAACCTGCTACAGATTTGGGAGATAGGAAACATGATCTTTAAAACTGGTTTCCTTCTATATCACCTGCTCCTCATAGACTGTGGCTCCTCTCTCTGACCCTTGTCCCTCAGGATAGCTATTAAGTGACATTTGAGGTGAGAGTGACATCTTAAGCATCTCTGAGCTTACATAGGTTATTTTCCTGAGGAAACTGTATGCTTTTCTTTTTAGTTATTCTCCACAACAGTGCATTTCTTGAGTTTCCTTTTGTACCTCTTTTCATAGGGGAGATACTCTTTTTTTTCATTTTTAAAATTTATTTAAAGATGGGGTCTTATTTTGTGGCCCTGACTGGCTTGGAACTTGCTATGTAGTCTTAAGCTTTCTTCAGACTTAGAGAAATCTGCTTACCTCTGCCTCCCACACCACCATAGCTGTCTAATACTGATTCTTTAATGTAGTATTGTTAAGTATTGTTTAGAACACACAAAAGACTTAGAACCTTAGCCATTGTTTACTTATTTGATGCCACCCAACTAACCTTTCTCCCCTCCCATCATGTATGTTTAGTGTATGCATATGTGCTCACACCTATGTGTATACATGTAGAAGCCAGAGGTCCATTTCTTCCTCTATGGCTGTTGCTCCGTATCACCTTTATTATTCTTTTTTTGTGTGGGTGTGTGCATATATGTGTATGGTGTATATTCATGTATGTCTGTGCTGAGACCAGAGGAGGGCCTTGTGTATCTTTCTCTATCACTCTGCCTTGTTTCTTTGAGGAAGGCTCTCTCAGTGAACCTGTGGCTCACTTTTTTTTGGAGGGGTGAGGGTAGGAGCTGGGTTGATAGCCAGCAGGCCCCAGTGATCCTCTTGTCTTTGGCTCCTTCAGTGCATGGGACCATAACAGCTTTTATGTGGGTGCTGGTGGACCTCATTATTATACAGCAAATGATCTTAACCACTAAGCCAACCCTTCTATATTATTTTTTGAAACAGGTTCTCTTACTGAACTTGGAGCTTGAATTTCAGATAAACTGGCTGGACTGTGAGTCCCAGAGAACTGGCTGTCTCTGTCCTCCAGCATAGGGCTGGTTACAGACATGCACCACTACTCTTGACTTTTACACAGGTGCCAGGGATCTGAACTCTGGTCATGTGCCTGTACAGGAAGCACTTTGTCCTCCTTCTGTTTTTGTTTTTGTTTTATTATATTTATCATTATGTGTGTAGTGTATGTGTGTAGTGTGTGTGTGTCTGTCTGTCTGCCTGTCTGTCATGTGCCACATGTGCTTGTGGAAGTCAGAAGACAGTTTGAAGGAATTCACTCCTTCTACCTGGGGATTGACTTTAGATTGCCGAGTCTGTCAGTAAGCACCTTTATCTGCTGGGCCACCTTGTTGGCCCTCTGTTTCTTTTTTAAAAAGCACTGAATGGCTTCAGGGTTTCAGGATTAGCTTTTGCTTCCTGTCTCTTTCAAAGACACTGCTCAAATACATTGCACATAACGTAGTTTGTAACCATGCCCATCCTCTGTCACACCAGTCTACACGTAGCTGAAGTTTTATCTAGTGGAGATTCAAAGTGGGTTTTTATTGTTCTGACTTAATTTTTTCTTTCATTTATATTAAATCCAGGGTCTCACACATACTCAGGATAATGTTTTAAACATGAACAACTTGAAGGGGACTCCCGCACAGCCGAGGCTCTCTCCCAGACCCCGGATTAGGCACAAACCACACCCAAACACCTGTTTTCACAGAGAGAGCCTTTATTAAGTGGGGAAGAAAAGTTAAAGTGGCTGCTTTCTGACTCAGGCAGAAAAACAGCAGCAAATGACCTTGTGGGTGTAATTTTAAGAAAAGAAAGAGGGGAGGTCTGTATTAGAATGGGTGGGCCAGGATGCAATGGTAGAGGAGATAGAGGACAATCAAGAAGGGGAAGAGGACAAGGGAAAGGGGCCAGGGGTATTTGTCCCCGAGGGACAAAGGACTGCCTCTGGATAGTGAGGAGGCAGATGTGGCCCATAGGCAAATGGTGGTTTATAAAGGTAAAACAGGAAACCCTGTGTTAGAATGAGGTGTTTAATTTTAATTGGGCGTGTTAATTAGGTGAACCGAAGGAGACTTTTGATTGCTGGACTTTGATAGTCAGCCTCAGGAGGAGGAAGTGGCCAAATAAGGGAATAGACCATGGTGGCTAACTTTAGGAATGTAATCTAACGGTTTTTAGCAAGGCAGAGGGATGGGGAGAAGGGCAAGGCCTGCCAGAGCCACATGCCCAAGTGGGCTGGTGTCCCTTCAACAACTGGCTAGGCATGGGTGTGCACACCTTTAATCCTAGCACTTGGGAGGAAGACTCAGGTGGATCTCTGTGAGTTCTGAATGTTGTACTCAGAAAGGGTGTGGCCATCTTCCAGCTGCTTGCCAGCAAAGATGAGCCTCTGCTGGTCAGGGGGTATGCCCTTTTTATCCTGGATCTTGGCCTTCACATTCTCAATGGTGTCACTGGGCTCCACCTCTAGGGTGATGGTCTTGTGAGTCAGGGTCTTCACGAAGATTTTCATTTTGACCTGTTAACTAATGTGACAAAACTATTCATTTTACATACCAATCAAAGATCCCCCTTTTCCCTCCTCCTGTCCTTCCAGCCTCCCTGTCCCAACCCACCCCCGATTCCCTCCTACATGGCCTCCCATGGGGAGGTACATTTAATAGATCCAAGTTCGAGCCCCTCCCCTGGGGAGACATTGCTATTAGCCACAGAGTTTAGATAAACAGAGCTGAGAGATATCTCTGTTTAAGCTTGGTTCTCTAACCCCTGACTATTCTCATAGGTAATAGTAATATGGGCTGCCTTATGCTTTGTTGGGATTACAGAATGCTGTTCTAGCACCATTATGGGCGCCATGGGGATGCTTAATATAGTGGCTGTTAATGTGAGTTTTGGAATCCTTTAGCCTGGATTTGAGTATTTTTTTAATAATTTATTTAACTTTATTTTATGTGCATTGGTATGAAGGTGTCAGAACCCCCGGAACTGGAGTTACAGACAGTTGTGAGCTGCCATGTGGGTGCTGGGAATTGAACCCGGGTCCTCTGGAAGAGCAGTCAGTGCTCTTAACCGTTGAGCCATCTCTCCAGCCTTGGATTTGTGTTTTGACTCTACTGTTTAGTATTTGATTAACTTAGAGCAAATTATTTAACCTCTCTAATGCTTCCATTTTATCAACTATAAAATGGACATAATAATTACCTATCTCATACAACTGTGAGAATTAAGTAGGGTTAATAAACATTGTTAGTTGCATGTGTTGCACATAAAAAATAAATATTAGTTATTTTTATTGCTCACTCTTGTTTGTCAATTCAGTTTCTTCTTTTCTTTTCTTCCTTTTCTTCCTTTTTTTTTTTTGAGACAGGGTCTCACTGTTTTCTTTTTTTGTCGTGGAACTCATTATGTAGACAAGGTTGGCCTCGAGCTCATGGAGATCCACCTGCCTCTGCCTCCTAAGTGCTAGAATTAAAGGTGCGTGCCACCATGTCTAGCCTGAGATTATGATTTCTTATTGGGATTATTATTAAGATCTTAGGTTCATCTTCATTTGTTTGTATGTTTATTTGTTTGTTTTACACAAAAAGTCTTACTGTATATCCCAGTCTGGACTAGAGCTTTCCATCTTCCTGCCTCAATCTCTAAAGTACTGGAATCACAAATGAGCACCACTGTTCTGGTTGAGTTCACTTTAGGGACAGATCCTGCCAGACCAACCTCATGCATATTAGACTAGGAAGCCAAAACAAAATATTTTGGTCTGAAGCAGTGGCGGGGTTGGGATCCTGTTGCTACATCCTGCTCACTTACATGAACGGAAGAGATGGCTCAGGCCCCGCCTGCAAACCACAACTTTATTTTGATCCGGCTTGACTTGACAGCTTCTCTATTTTACCTGCTGACTTCTATAGCTTTTATTTGGCAGCCAGAAAAGCAACTAAACCGGTTTACAGCTCATAGTTTAGTCAAAGAAAGCTGAACAGCTCTAAAGAAAGTAAGGATTTAAGTTGGAGTTGATACCTTTCTTTTGTCTCCTTAAGTTTTCATTTTTGTTTCAAACTATAGAAAAGTTATATTCACAGCCGGGCGGTGGTGGCGCACGCCTTTAATCCCAGCACCCGGGAGGCAGAGCCAGGTAGATCTCTGTGAGTTTGAGGCCAGCCTGGGCTACCAAGTGAGTTCCCGGAAAGGCGCAAAGCTACACAGAGAAACCCTGTCTCGAAAAAACAAAAACAAAAACAAAAAAAAAAAAAAAAAGAAAAGAAAAGTTATATTCTCATTTTACAGGAGAAATGTGATAGCTTTATGGTTTCTCCTGAAGCATAGGAATCTTTGAGTGTATTTTTTTCCTTCCCTCCTTCGTTCTCTCCCTTCTTCCTTCTCTCTCTCATTATATTCCTCCTTTCCTTCCATCTGTCCTTTATTTTTTTGGAGACAGAGTTTGGTCATGTATCTCAGGCCAGCCTTAAACTTGTGACTCTCCTGCCTCACCAAGTGCTGAGGTTATAGGTGTGTGCCATTATATCTGGCTTTAATTGTATTCCTCTAACAGCACCAAGACTTTATTTTACCATTATGGTTGGAAATCTACAACCTTATTTACTTGTTGCTCATTTTTAAGGGTATATAAAGCAGATTAACCCTTCTTTGAGTCTGGATCATCATGACCAACTGGATTTTTCAGGACAAAGGAGCTTGATGAATAATATCAACTGTACATGGTGCATAGCTATTCAAGTTTGTGTATTTGCTTTTTTTAGTGTAGTTTTGATTCTTGTCATTATCAATATAATCTCTTTCTCCTTTGCTTCTAATATACCATGAAACAGTTCATTGAAAAGTGTCAATAATGAGGGCTAGGGATATAGCTTAGAGGTAGAGCATTGCCTGGCATGTACAATGCCTGGGACTAGTCCCCAGCACTCTGAAGGAAAGAAGGAAGGACAGATTTTGAAGCTGTGACTAAGGGCAGCTAGCAGCATAGCCTAAGAATATGAGATTTAGAGCTAGCTGTTTTAAAAACAAGGAATAATTTGTTTACCTCCTGGTCTAGTTGTGCTCCAGAGAAATAGGAATTACAGAAAGTGTCTAATACTGAAAGCCATTTAGAGATAGAATGCATACTATGAATTAGTTTTGTGTGTGTGTGTTTAAGCACTATTTGCTTGGTTAAATTAACCTTGTTTACCACCAACCCCCTTTCTTCATGGTAGTTTAAGGTGAGGATACTCCCCATCCACTATTGCTCTGTTGTGAGGAGAAGTGTAAAATGTATGTAAGGTGTTTGGGCTTCTGTATCCATAGAAGTTGTCACCTTCACATCTTTGGGCAGTGTCGGTGAAACTATGAACATGAAAGAGCGATATGTCCTTTGGTAGATCTGATTTACAGTAGCTAGCCTTGACATTGTCTTCACAAGCATGTTTTCATTTAGTCCTTGGATAGGTCATGGACATTAGAATATGACAGTGAAATATCCATAACTCCACTGTTTAATAGAATAATCTCCTTGAAATTAAAATACATGACAGGTTGCTGCAGCATTTTGTCATTTCTGCTGTGTACCACTTTTGCTGTGGATGAAAATGAATAAGCAATTCTGGAAACCAAGGTCCACTGGGAGTATAACTCTGGTGGCTATTAATGGATCTAATTGTATTTCCTCTCTGCCACCAAGATGTGCAGTAAAGTTGTTTATGTCCTTTTCTTTAATGGAGAGGATTGTTCATTAAGTGTGTGTAATATCATAATCACTTTATTTTTATTACCAAAGAGTCCTAAAGCTTTCCTTTAAAAAAATTAAAACAAAGAATTGTAATAACATTTTGAAACATTATCTAGTAATCCTTGATTGACTTTTCCTTCCATGGAGAATAAAGAAAGGATTATTTCATTGGAGAAGCAAGCCCATCTCATGGGACTGGAAATGGGAATGGACTTTTTTTTAAAGAAAGTGATGCAGTTACTTAATGTTCCAGTAGGACTTAGCTCTAGGTGCCACTGAATGGACACAATGGCCCTGAATGATGAGGCCTCATCTTTTTGAAATGCATTTAAGAGTAATTTTAAGATACATTCTCTCTCTCTCTCTCTCTCTCTCTCTCTCTCTCTCTCTCTCTCTCTCTCTCCACCCCTCTGGCTCTCTCTCTTCTCACTCAGGTATTTTCTTCCTATTATATATCTAAAGAAAAAGTCAGTAGCAGTCTCATTTAAATCACATTCTAGAAAATGCTTTTACTTTAAAATTTGATTTCTCATTTGACTGTTCTTGGCTGTATGGTTTTAATGTCTCTTTACCTACCCCTTCTTGGTGCTGTCTTTTAATGAAAATACACATGTCAAGCAAATGCTCTATCAGTTGTTGTAGATACAGTGACAGAATAATGAACAAAATAGAAAAAAATCTAGCTCTTCTGTGGTGATATTTTGTGTATGCTCTAACAAATAAAGCTTGCCTGAAGATCAGAGGGCAGAGCCAGCCACTAGGTAACCATAGAGGCCAGGCAGTGGTGGCACACACCTTTAATCCCAGCACGAGGGATGTTGAGACCGGAAGTGATATGGCTGGGCAAGAAAGGAATATAAGGTGGGAGGAGACAGGAGTCAGCCCTTTCAGGCTGAGGATTTTGTAGAGGTAAGAACTAGAGGCTGGCTGCTCCGCTTTTCTGGTCTTTCAGCTTTCACCCTGATATCTGACTCCGGGTTTATATTAATAAGACCAATTAGGATCCACACTACACTCTTGTATTTACCTCTAGGGATAGGGTGGGCATCAGTCAGTAAACAAATGAGAAAACAAAAGACAGGGCATGCCAGGTGGGGAAATAGAATAGGAGCAGAAGGTAAGTGACTAAGAAGAAGGGTGGTGCAGTTTAAAGGAGGTAGTTGATCTGTGTGGTGGTGTACACTTGGAATCCCAGGGCTGGGGAGGTGGAGATAGGAGGATCCCCTTGGCTCACTGGCCAGCTGCCCAGCTGACTTGGTAAGCCCTATATCCCAGTGAGAGATCCTGTGTCCAAAACAAACAAACAAAACAGCGTATGTTCTTGAAGATGGCACTTGAAGAACAACACCCAAAGTTTCCCTCTGTAGCTAAGAGTTTTCCTGCCTGGCCCACGGTCAGGATAAATCTCTTTCACCTGCCAGTCCCACAGCCGCTCAGACCCAGCCAAGTAAATACAGAGACTTATATTGCTTACAAACTGTATGGCCGTGGCAGGCTTCTTGCTAACTGTCCTTATATCTTATATCAATCCATTTCTATAAATCTATACCTTGCCACATGGCTCGTGGCTTACCGGCATCTTTACAAGCTGCTTGTCCTGGTGGCGGCTGGCAGAGACTCCCTCTGCCTTCCTGTTCTTTTTATTCTCTCTGTTAGTCCCGCCTACACTTCCTGCCTAGCCACAGGCCAATCAGTGTTTTATTAGCAACACATTTGCCATACAGAACATCCCACAGCATCCCTCTGATCACATAAATAAGGTGAGAAGAGCCTGAAAACTGAGCAAGCCAGGTGAAGCATACAATTATGTGAGCCATGCGAAGTAAATTTTTTGGGAGGAGCCTTCCTGGTAGAGGGGACAGGAAGTGTTGGTAGGTTCCAGCAATATCCAGGAGATTAGTGTGGCTGGAGCCACATAAATATTGGAGAAAATTATAGAAGGTAAAATCAGAGGAGTTAAGGGGACAGGTGTGTGTGTATGTGTGTGTGTGTGTGTGTGTGTGTTTGTGAGTGTATACACGTGTACATGTGTATGTTCTTTGTTTCACAGTGTTAGAGAGCCAAAGCAAAGGTACTCTACTGCTGACACAATAGAATTTATTGGTCATTGTATAAATTTTTTTTTTTTTTTAACCAAGAAGGCAGTTGTTGTGGTTTTATTTAAACACAAATAAAACACGCACACAAGCCAGGCGGTGGTGGCGCACGCCTTTAATCCCAGCACCCGGGAGGCAGAACCAGGCGGATCTCTGTGAGTTCAAGGCCAGCCTGGACTACCAAGTGAGTTCCAGGAAAGGCGCAAAGCTACACAGAGAAACCCTGTCTCGAAAAACCAAAAACAAAAAACAAAAAAACAAAAAAAAACCCACGCACACAAGCCATCTACTCGTTTTCTTTGCTGGGTAGCCCGGCATTGGGATTGGTGACTGATGGCCAGCTGTGCTGCTGTTTCCACGATGGCTTTTCGGTTCTTGGAGGAAACGTTGTGAGCAATCTCAGCACAGTAAGATTTGTTGCACATCAGCAGCACTCCAGCTCCTTGACATTGTGGACCAGAAACTTCTGGAAGCCACTAGGCAGCATGTGCTTGGTTTTCTTGTTGCTCCCGTAACTAATGTTAGGCATTAGGATCTGGCCCTTGAATCTTCTCCGCACCCTGTTGTCAATACCTCTGGGTTTCCGCCAGTTTCACTTAATTTTGACATATCGGTCTGACTGGTGCTAGATGAACTTCTTGGTCCTCTTTTTGACGATCTTGGGCTTTACCAGAGACTGGAGGGCAGCCATGATGCCACTAAACAGATGGCAGCCACCTCGCAGGCAGCGCCGAGGAAGAAGCCATTGTATAACTCTTGATTTTTAACCTTGAGTAAGAAGGCAAGTCATTTAAAGTTTAGGGCTAGAAAAGAGGCATTATGATTACTTCAACCTCAGTAGAACCACTGGCCTCTGTGCAGAATCATCCTGAGAAAAGGGCAGGGGCATGGTAGGAGGCTGTGATGATGGAGGTGGGAGCAGGGTGGGGAATCAGAAGATGAGGATCCTGAGGACATTTTCAACCAGGTTTGAGGTATGACAAAGCAAAAGGATTCAATAATAAGTGCAGTGTTTCTTTTAACTGCTTTGTGTTTGCTTTCTGTTTTGGTTTGTTTTTCATGTCATTATCATCTCACTGTCTTAGTGACATCATGAAAACAGTATCTGTAACAGGACACTTCAGAGCAGTTTTGGAATTTGTTTCCAATTTTTTCCTTTTGTG
>CABHPQ010161187.1:0-18801 GCA_902168405.1 Peromyscus aztecus | reverse complement strand
CCAGTGCTAGGATTAAAGCAGTTACTAAATTCTAGGTTTAGAATTCCTGAGCTTTCTTTATAGTTCCTGTGATAAACTGATTAATTTTTTTTTTAATGCGTTGAGAGACAGAGTCTCACTCACTCTAGTCCTGACTGGTCTCAGCCTCTGGGGTTCTGCGATTACAGGCATGAACTACCATTTCCAGCTTAGACTGGTGGTTTTATAACTGGTTTTCAACCCAGTCAGTCTATATGGCCCTTTTTCTATCTTGAAAGAAATGCTTATATAATAAAACTTATTGACGTGTTTGCATTGTCTTTACTGCAATACAGAAGAAATAAAAGGTGTATTAGTTATAATCAGGAGGCAAACATAAATAAGTGCACTCAGTGTATTAGGAGCCATAGCTGTTGTGTGCCTGAGGGTACATGTAGCTTTATCTTTGTGGATATGACATCTATGAATAGAGTTTGATTTAGGTGTGTTGCATTGGTGACTCAGATGATATGTGGCAATGCTATTGGAATATGATTTCCCAAAATAGTGAATAAATCTTTATGAGTTCTGCACAAAATAGAGTGAAGTCTGTCCTCTATGTGCATGGAGTTTACATTCATGGACTATTACTCTATGCTAAATGGTTAAAGAAACAAACTTGTTTGGATGAAGACTTAGATATTACAAACTGCTTTTTACTTAAATATATATATGAGTGGGACTGAAGGCTGATTTTTATAAAGCTGATGAAAGTAAATTTTGGAGCTCTTTCACATGCAAAGATTTACTTCCATGATCTACATCTAATTTAAAAAATCAAACAAAAACTTTATTGAAAGTGTCATATGTGCTCAGAAAAGTACATAATTTAGTAAGTACAATTTAGTGAACTTTTATAAGCTGAACATACATATTTAGCACCCACATCAAGAAGCTGAGCTTTTTTTTTTTTTAATTTATTTTTATTGCACTGGTGTTTTGCCTGTGTGAGGGTGTCAGATCTTGGAGTTACAGACAGTTGCGAACTGCCATGTGGGTGCTGGGAATTGAACCCAGGTCCTCTGGAAGAGCAGCCAGTGCTCTTAACCACTGAACCATCTCTCCAGCTCAAGAAGCTGAGCATTTCTAATCTTAGAATGTCACCTTGCCCTCATCTAATCACAACCTCTCCCACCTGCCACCAAAGAAACCAGTAGTCTGACTTCTGACAGTATAAGATAGTGTTGCTTGTTTCAGTGTGTGCGTTTTGTGAGTCTTTCACAAACGAGTTGTAGTTCATCTCTTCTTGTTGCTGCATAGTATTTCATGGTATGGATACTGTGGTTTCTTAGTTATTCTGTTTGTTGACTGTGTGGGAGATTTCTAGTTTTGAACAATTTTGAATGTTGGTAGATATATGCACTAATTTCTCTTGAATGTGAAGTTCTGGGTCACACTGTACGTGTGTTTTCACATTTATATTGTATGGTAGCCTTTGTTGCTCCATGTCTGTACTAACAGTTGGTTTTTGCCCTTTTTGTTTTAGTCATTCTGGCAGGGGCTAAGATGGTTTCTCCTGTGGTTTTAATTTACATTTTCCTTTTCCTGTTTTTGCTTGTCAAGATCATTGGGATATTATCCTTTAGGAATTGTTTGTTTAGGTCAGTTTCCTTTTGGGGAGGATTGTCTGTGCTTCTTATTTACTTTAGGATTTCATTCTTTTTGTTTTAATAATTACTGAGTCCCATTATATTACTGCCTGTATTTGTGTGTCTGTGTGACCATCCACTGGAGTTTGGGCAGCCTACCAGTGTTCACCACCCCACATCCCCTACTCTCCACCAAAGAGAAGTGACTCTCCATCCTATATCAATTGTTAATAGTTCCTCAGCTAGGGGTGGGGACTTGTGAGCCCCTCCCCCACCCCCATCCCATGCTGGGATTTTTACTATTTTGATGTCTTGGTCATGATTTTGCCCCAGGTATCAACTGTTACTTTGAGTGAGTGTAATGGCCGTGCCATGTCCAGAAGAGCATTTTAGCTTTTCTTTCCATTCTCTGGTTATTACATTCTTTCTGTCTCCCCCTTTCAAGATGTTCCCTGAGCCCTGTGGGGAGCTAGTGGGAAGTTGTTATAGTTGTCTCGTTTAGAGCTAAGCAGTCACTTACATGAATGATGGAAATGATATGAGAAGTTATTCATTTCTTTGTTGTATGGGATTGTAAGATGTTTGGCATTCTTTTGTTTTTTTTTTTTCTGCCACCAAATATCTGTACTGTTTGCAATTATTGTTATGGTCTAGAAAGTACTTTAAAGGTATTCCCACCACCATGCCACTTTTTTTTTTTTTTTCCCAAGACAAGGCTTCTCTGTGTAGCTTTGTGCCTTTCCTGGAACTTGCTTTGTAGACCAGGCTGGCCTCGAACTCACAGAGATCCACCTGCCTCTGCCTCCCGAGTGCTGGGATTAAAGGTGTGCGCCACCACTGCCTGGCTCTGGTTTGTTGTTGTTGTTGTTGTTGTTGTTGTTTTTAATGGTTGATACCCATTTTCTTATTTTGGTTCTGAACCTTAGCCTTTAACACCTCTTACTGTTTCACTTTAACTTATTTATAGGAAGAAACCTAAAACCCAGAGGTATTTTGTTTTTGTTTTTTGAAAAAATTCATATATTCTTATTTATGTGATTGAATGTTTGCCTGCATGTATGTCTGTGTACTACATATATGCCCCATGCCCTCAGAGGCCAGAAGAGGGTGTTGGGTCCTCTGGAACTGGAGTTAAAGACAGTTGTACTCTTTTTTTTTTTTTTTTTTTTTTTTTTTGCTATTTCAAAATGCTTTATTTTCACTTGGTCCCAAGATTTGGGAGGGGCTCCAGAGTGGTTACAAAGCTGCCTAGAGGTTCGGGTGAAGGTCCTGAGGCTGGCTGGTGCAGAGCAGAGGAGGGAGCCCTTTGGAAGGTGACGCCTCCTAGTCATGCTTGAGAGTGAGCCTCTCGAAGAGGTACTCGCCCAGAGATGGGGAGGGCACACCGGTCTGTGCTGGCTGCGACCCAGCCACCCTGCGGAGGTTGGTCAGGTGATTGCCCATCTTCTTGATCAGCTTCACTCCTCATCCAGGAAGTGGTTTTCCAGGAAGTCACAGAGGTGAGGATCTGTGCGAGCAGAAGCCAGGGCATGAAGATCCAAGAGGGCCTGGTTCAGGCTCTTCTCCAGGACCAAGGCAGCTTCCATGGCCTCCTGGGATTTACCCCACTCATCTTGAGAGGGCTTCTGCACATCCTGGAATAGTGCGCGGCCTCCGCACTTCTGCATCTTGAGCAGCCGCTCCGCGCCCTCGCGCTTCTTCTCGCTTCTTCTCGGCCAGTTCGCGGAAGAAGTGGCCGACACCCTCCAGAGACACGTCATCCCGTTCAAAATAGTAGCCCAAAGAGAGGTAGGTGTAGGAGGCCCGCAGGTGCAAGTTGACCAGGCGGTTCACTGCGGCCTCCACTTCGGTGGAATAATTCTGACGGACCTGGGAGCTCATGGCTGATACTCAGTGGAGATAACCGCGGAGAGACGGTGCTGGCTGGTCCTGGGAGCCGGAGGCAAGGAGATGGTCCCAGAGGCTGCGACTGGCGACACTGGGAGGCGGCTGGACGCTGACAAAGGGAGGCCCCGGTCTGCTCCGTTCAAACACTGTTGAAGCAAGACACAGACACGGGATCTCCGGGCGCTCGACAGTTGTACTCTTAACTACTGAGATACCTCCAGTCTGTTACTTTGCTTTTTTTGAGACCGGATCTCATAGCCAGAGCTGGCCTCAAATTATCTGTGCAGTAAAGGATGACCTTGCATTTCCGATCTTCCTGCCTCTACCTCTATAGGTGATTACAGGTGTGCACCACCTTGCCTGCTTTTATGTGGTGCTAGGGATTGAACCCAGGGCCTTGTTCATGCTAAACAGGCACTGCACCAACTAAGCTACATCCCTAATCCCAAGCCAACAGTTTTCATTGTTGCCATGTATATCTTCAGACTCTATTTACAGGTTTCCTGAGAGAGTAGACTGAACACTGGACTATCAGCTCTAATTAATTAGGATCCTTTTGGATCCCAGTCTCATTATAGTGGAAAGAAATAAAGACAACCATCTGGCTGATTGTTGGGAGTTGTTGGGAAGAGCAGGTGCAGTAAGTGTCATTTATTACTTACAAAACCTCTAGTGTCCATTTATTTGCTAACTGGTCTTTGCCAAAACTAAAGGCATAATTACCAAGATGAAGCCTGCTAAATAGTTTGGATCTGTCCAGTTTGAGCATGGGAACTAGAGCCATAATTTTTTTTTTATGGAAATTGGCATCCATTTTTCAGAAATGTGTGTGTTTATAGGAAGACGACAGGAGCACTTGCCTATTGGGATTCCTATGGCAAATTTTGGTTTTGCAAATGAAAAGTAGTAAACCACTCACTTTCCATTTCCTTCATTGTCCTATTGCTTAAAAATGCTTTGAGGGTTAAGATAAAATCACTGAGCACTTCTGTGTTCTTCAGTGAAAGGCACACTGTGAACATAGGTAATGAGTTGTGAGAATTAAATTCTTAGGCTTGGGATATAACTCAGTAATAGAGCATGAATGTAGCATGATTGAAGCCCTGGATTCCTAAAAAAAATGCAAAAATTCCCATTCATATGAATTCATTATAACCCTGGCCTTCCAGACAATGGATTGAGAAATCCATGGTTTATTAGTAGATAGAAGAGCAGTTAGCCCTTGGAATGTAAATTGCTGAGGAGGGATTTAATATAGAGTTTATTAATTTTTTATTAAAAGATTTTTTTTAAAACAAGATTGAATTTTAGTATGATTCCTCCTGAAAACCTTAGTCTCCATAATTAGTACACCTGTAGAATGTAGCAACTATTTTATCTTTTTATTTAGTTAATTGTATTTTGAGACAGGGTTTCTTTTTGTTTTGGTTTGTTTTTTTGTTTTTTTTGTTTTTTTTGTTTTTTCGAGACAGGGTTTCTCTGTTAGTTTTGGTACCTGTCTTGGATCTCACTCTGTAGACCAGGCTGGCCTCGAACTCACAGTGATCTGCCTGGCTCAGCCTCCTGAGTGCTGGTATTAAAGGTGTGTACCACCACCACCCGGCTTGGTTTGTTTTTGTTTTTGTTTTAAATATTCTCTCTTTCTAACACACTGGCTTCTTTATTTTATTTTATTTTATTTTGCTTTTTGAGACAGGGTTTCTCTGTGTAGCTTTGGAGTCTGTCCTGGAACTCACTCTGTAGCCCAGGCTGGCCTCGAACTCATAGAGCTCTGCCTGCCTCTGCCTCTCCAGTGCTGGAATTAAAGGCATGCGCCACGGCCACCTGGCACTTGTTTTGTTTTTTTTTTTTTGAGACAGGGTTTCTCTATGTAACAGTCCGGCTGTCCTGGCATCTGCTTTGTAGACCAGGCTGGCCTGGAACTCACAGAAATCCCCTGCCTCTGCCTCAGGGTGCTGGAATTAAAGGCGTTCACCACTGCCATCTGACATAGCAACTTTTTTTTTAAAGTTATTTTTATTGTTGTGTGTAATATGTGTGTGAGTCCAGGTACATATGTCACAGTATACTTGTGAAGGCCAAAGGACAACTTTCGATACTCAGTTCTCTCCTTCCACTGTGGGATCTAGGCATTGAAGACTTACACAGCAAGAGCTTTTTTACCCAGAGCCATCCTGCCCTAGATGATGCTTCTATTTGTTTTTCCAGATAACGTCTTGTCCATTAGACCAGGATTGCTTGATCTTCCTTCCTTAGCCTTCTGTTGCTGAGATTATAGGCATGTACCATGCATGGTACCCAGCTTGAATGTGACTTTAGTTAGATAATTACTCAGGGTTCTTATAATTATGACCATAGTCAGCCAAGACACTGTTACAATCTATAGTAAATTACAATTTTTCCTTTCCTGGCCTACTTTAATTTTTTCCTAGCTTTAATGAATGCATTTTAAGATTTGCTTAATAATCATTTTTGCTGAGTACCTAATATATTCTCATTGCTCTTCTAATTGCTGTCTGTGTGTTTAACTTGATTTTCAGATAGGGACAGAAGCACAGAGAGGTTAGGAAACTTGCCCAAGAAAGCATCATAGCCTGTGTTTAATCTCTGGTAGTTTGGCTCTTGAATGTGTACCCTTACCTGTGTCACTTTTTTGTCTTCAGTTACTATATACTTAAACGTTTATTTTTTATTTTATTTTATGTGTATGAGTGTTTTCCTACATTTTTGTACATGCACCACATGCTTGCTTGGTGCCTGTAGAGGTCAGAGGAGGCCATCAGATCCCCTAGAACTGGAGGTATGGATGGTTGTGAGCTACCTTGTGGGATATGGGAACCGACCCCAGATTCCCTGCAAGAGTGACAAGTGCTCTTAACCACTGAGCCATCTCTCTATCCCCTCTCCCTGCCCCTCACTTGTTTTTTTGAGACAGGGTCTCACCGTGTAATTCTTACTGGCCTAGGACTTGCTATGTAGACTAGGGTGGCCTCTCAGAGATCCACCTACCTCTGCCTCTGAAATGCTAGGTTTAAAGGTGGGTGCTACTATGTTCAGCTCCTTAAATTTCTTAAAAGATGTTTTGTGGTTTTTTTGTTTTGGGGTGTGTGTGTGTGTGTGTGTGTGTGTGTGTGTCTGTCTGTCTGTCTGTCTACAGAGGCCAGAGGTATTGGATCCCCTGGAGCTGGGGTTACAGGCAGTTTTGAGCCATCAAATGTGGGTGGTAGCAGCAAAACTCTGGTCCTTTGCAAAAGCAAGTAATCTTAAACTCTGAGCCATCTTTATGGTCCCAGACTATTTTTTTTAAGTGAGGTAAATTTAAATGCAGTGAAAGTCATAGATCTTAGGCTTTTGATGTGTGGGTTTTTTGTTTTTTTGTTTTTTTAATGTATAAAAATTGGAGCTGGAGAGATAGCCTAGTTGTTAAGAGCACTTGCTGCTCTTCCAGAGCACCTGGGTTTGGTTCCCAGAATCTACATGGTGGCTCACAACCATCCTGCTACTCCAGTACCAGGGGTCTGATGTTTTCTGACTTCAGTGAACACTGAGGTTGTTGGTGCACATTTCTTTCAGGTTTCTTTTATTTGTTTGTTTTTGTTTTTCATCAAGGCAGGGTCTCACTGTGTAGCTCTGGCTAACTTTGAACTTACATAGATCCACCTGTCTCTGCCTCCCAAATGCTCGGATTAAAGGTGTGCACCACTATACCAGACTTATTATGAAAATTCTTGTACTTGTCTTTTTTTGTGGGCATAAAGGGGATAAATATGTAAGTGTGGAGTGGTGAGTTTTATAGTTAAGTATGTGCTTATATTAACTGTGAGAAGCACTAGTTTATCAAATGCAGTTGTAACAGTTTAAAATCTCACTAGCTGTGGCAGACAGATTCAGGATGGCCCCATGATCTGCCTCCTGGTATTTATGCTCTTGTGTAATCCCATACTCTTGGTTGTAGATGGAACCTGTGAGTAGAGTCATCTAATATGGCAAAGTTTAGTGGGATTTGCATAATAATATTCCATCAGATTGTAATTCCATCTTGTTGGATATGCAGATGTTGCCATATTGTGAGCTGTCAATGGAAAGTCTGAGTGGTATGGAGCTCTGGGCAACTTCAAGCCATAGCTACCAAAACCTTTTTCATTTGTTTGTTGCTGTTATTTTTGAGACAGGGTCTCTCTATATAGCCCTGTCTGTTCTTGAACTTGCTGTGTAGACCAGGCTGGTCTCAAACTCACAGAGATCTGCCTGTCTGTTCTGAGATTAAAGGCATGTGTCATAACTCCCAGCTCAAGAAACTTCTGGCTCTTAGTTCAGCAGCCCACAAGAATTGAATGCTGCCAATATCTATGTGAGCTTGGAATAGATCTTGCTCCACCACAGTCTTGACTGATACCTTGATTGTAACCATGGAGGGCCCAGCTGTACTGTGCCTGGGCTTCTTGACCACAGTTCTGATCAATTTATGTTATTTTTGACTGTTTATAAGTTTGTAGTAATATTGTTATATAACAGTAGATAGATGATAGTAATAGTATAATAGGCTATATTATACTATTACTATTACTATTATTATATAATAGTATAGTAGTTTTATACCAAAGTTTCTGTTACTTTACATTTCTATCAATATGTAGTTTTGTCATTCTCTTTAATTTTAGCGTTTTTTAATGGATTTGAATGTTTAGGTCCCTTATGGCTTTAAATTTTGTATAGTATTTATTTGTTCTGTATGTGTATGTATGTGCATGTACATGGGTATGTGCTCTAGCACATATAAGGAGGTCAGAAAACAACTTGGAAGAATTAACCCTGGTCACCTGGTCATGTTGGTGTTGGCCAAATGTCTCATGTTCCCCATCCCACATACACACCAGAATATCATTGTTTTCTCCTTCCTAACAGATAAGAATTTTGTGTGCAGATATTTGAGATTATGCCAAAGTCCTTTTCCTCATCAAACTTAAAGCTACCAGTGTGTCTTCCCTAAGTCAGTCACCACTATTTGTCAAGTGATGATATTTTTGTTTCCATTATTTCTTCTATACTTACGTTAGTCTTGCATTGTAATGATGAGCTTTCTCTTTTCCTTCCTTCCTGTGTGGACTCAATGATTTATATTTATTCACTGCATTGTAGTTTGTTGTTATTATTGATGCTCAATACTGTAAATCTGCCAAAGGGAGCTCTTCACATAGTTTACCTTTTACCTGTTCTTATCCTTCTTTGAATATGTAATGATTTTCTAGAACAAGATTTACAAGTTTACTGTCTGTCATCCTTGCCCTTGGCTCTAGGATCAGCTCTTTCTGTAAGGAGTATGTATTACTCTTCTCTTGTGATAAAATACCATGACCAAAGCAACTTAAGGAAAAATGAATTTATTTTAGCTTATGGTTCAGAGAGTTAATGGCAGGAAAAGGTATGTCATGTTGGCAAGACCAGAAAGCTGACTGGTCACATTTTTCATTCACATACAGGAAGCAAAGAGAGAGCAGGAAGCAAGGTAAGGTGAAACACCTGTAAGCCCCACCCCCCACCCCAGTGTTGTACTTCCTCCAGTGAGAATAAACCTCCTAAGAGTCTATAACCTTCCCAAACAGAGCTACCAACTGAGGACCAAGTGTTCAAATACATGAGCATATGAGGGACATTTCTCATTCAAACCACCAAGAGTACTAGGCCTTTTAGTGGAGGAGTGACATTTAGAAACCAATGTCTAGGAGTTTGTTGTGCTGGTTGTGATAGGATGTCATTGCTTCTGGTGCAGGCAGAGCCAGGAAATGCAACTACATATGTGCAGTATATAGATATAGTTGTCTTTAAATTCATCAGTTCAAATTGTCAGCTTTAATTCCAGCGCAGCATCCCAGGGACTCCTCCCAATCATATCCTTTTTCATCTTTGTAAATACCTTTTCTAACAGGAGGAACTGTCTAACCTTCCTAACTTCATTGTCAACCTGTTGCACCTAGCTTTCCGACCAGCCTGGTCTTCTCCGTTTGTCCTGTCTGTGCGGCAACATATGCTTATGCACATACACGCATGCACTTGCCCATTCAGGGAAGCAGACACATAGTAAACTCTTAATACTGACACCTGAGACAACAGAGATAAACATGAGAAACAACCCAGTTACTCTTAAGTAGTACTTACATTTATTTACTAGTTTACTAAAAAGTCAATTCAAAAGCTTGGCATGACTGTATACACCAGACTGACTCAGCAACAACAAAAGCTACTTCAGACTGTTTACATCTGAAATAAGGACTGTATTATTTGAACAGAAATTGCACTTTGGGTGTTACTTTGCAAGGGTAGTAAGTTCTCTTTATTCCACTCGGTTTTAGTTGGGGTAGCTAGAACCTTTTACAGGCTTGCTCACTCACATTGCCTAATACCTAGTGCTAGCTGTCGGCTGACCCTTATGTGAATGCTGTGAACTGTACTGGATCCTCTGAAAGCAGCAAGTACTCTTAACAGCTGAATCATCTCTCCAGCTCCCTATAGATGTGTTTTAGAACTGGCATAGTAGGGGAAAACATTTTTTTTCTGAATGAATAGAACATCCTTTCATTTGTGGATGGACTTGTTCAATGCTTTTCATTTGCTTTAAAGTACTTTAAATTTTTTTTTATTATTAAATTGTCTAGTAAGGAGGGGTGCGTGTGCCAGCTATCTCACTGGCCTTGCTGAAAAGTTTTCAAACATTTATATGTGCTTTTACATGAAGACATAAAATAGATCTTTTAAATTTATTTTAGTAAGGAATATTGTTTTTTTCTCTTTGTTTTACTTCATCCTCCTTTCTCTTTTTGTATCACCTTTTCTATCAAGTAACTCCTGCATGCATCCTTCTATATTGTTTTCATCTCCCCACCCTCCCACCCCCCCACCCCCGACAGGGTTTCATTGTATAGCTCTAGCTGTCCTGAAACTCACTATGTAGACCAGGCTGGCCTCGAACTCACAGAGATCCTCCTGCCTCTGCCTCCTGAGTGCTGGGATTAAAGGTTGTAGGCAGACTTTTCTTTCCCACCCGCCAGTTCCCAAATAACCGACATGGAGACTTAATATTATTTATAAATGCTTGGCCAATAACTTGTTGCTAGCTAACTCTTATAACTTAAATTAACCCATTTATATTAATCTACGTTCTATCATGTGGCATTACCTCTCTTTCATCTTGCACCTCCTGTTTCTTCTCTGTGTCTGGCTTAAGACTCCTTCAACTCTACCCTCCTTCTTCCCAGCATTCTCTCTGCCCTGAAAATCCTGCCTAGACATCGGCCAATCAGCTTTTTATTAACATGAGAGCAATACATATTTCCAATGTACAAAGATTGTTCCACAGCAAAAGGCATGCTCCACAACAGATTGAGACTATTTAAAAATGGAATCACATCAAAACTAATTTATTCTATTTCTTTTTTCTTACTTAATCCTAATAGAAAATTATGTAAGTCAGGAGATTTTGGTTGGATATGTTCTTTTTAGTGGCTGCTCATATTTTCTAGTTTCATTATTTGATCATGAAGAGATGGGAGGTTGGATTCGGGAAATTGGAATGTACTATGACAGCCTTCAAGAGAAAGTTAGCCAAGAATGAGGGAGATAAAGGAATACTACATAGTCCTGAGGTCTGTCACACAATAAATAGTTCTCACCTCAAAGGAAATAAGAGATAATTTGTTCTGGAGCCAAATTTGAGTGACCATGATCCCAGGAACATGGAGCTAGATTACCGCAGATTCTGTGTTCCAACAATTAACAAAACAGTGAAAGTAATAAATGAAGGCGTTTTAAAGGTACATTGGTAGAAACATTGTGTAATTACAGTAGTCAGGAGTCTCCATTGCAGTTCTCAGATGCTATCTGTTAGGATTCTTAGCCCTTCCATTGTTGGAGAATAGGGTTTTATTAAATTAATACAGTCCAAAAGTTTTGATGTTTATCAGGATGGAGGTTAGGTCTGATGCTGAGGTGGACAAGGGATAGCTTTCTAGTGGATAAAAGTAGTTCAAAAGAAATTGTAGATCTCTGCTTCCAGATCCCTCAGTCATTGGATGGGGTTTCTAGCACGACAATTAGGGTGTTTGGCCACCCCATCACCAGAGTGGGTCAGTTCGGGCTGTCTCTTGACCATTGCCAGCAGTCTATTGTGGGGGTATCTTTGTGGATTTCTGTGGGCCTCTCTAGCACTTTGCTTCTTCCTATTCTCATGTGGTCTTCATTTATCATGGTCTCCTATTCCTTGTTCTCTTTCTCTGTTCTTGATCCAGCTGGGGTCTCTTGCTCCCCCAAGCTCTCTTTCCCTCGACCCTCGCCTTTCATTTCCCCCACTTATGTCCAGGCTGTTCATGAAGATCTCATCCATTTCTCCATCATTGGGCGATTCCTGTGTCTTTCTTGGGGTCCTGTTTTCCAGGTAGCCTCCCTGGTGATGTGAGTAGCAGTCCAGTCCTCCTTGCTCCACATCTAGTATCCTCCTATGAGTGAGTACTTACCATGTTTGTCTTTCTGAGTCTGGGTTACCTCACTCAGGATGATTTTTTCTAGATCCATCCATTTGCCTGCAAACCTCATGATGTCATTGTTTTTCTCTGCTGAGTAGTATTCCATTGTGCATATGTACCACATTTTATTTATCCATTCTTCAGTTGAAGGGCATCTAGGTTGTTTCTAGGTTCTGGCTATTACAAACAATGCTGATATGAACATAGCTGAGCAAGTGCCCTTGTGGTATGATTGAGCATTCCTTGGGTATATGCCCAAGAGTGGTATAGCTGGATCTTGGGGGAGATTGATTCCCAATTTTCCAAGAAAGCGCCATTGTAAATGGGCTATCAGGGACATTAGTTTTTAATCTGTAGGTCAGCCTATTGCAGACAGTCTCTTTCCAGGAATCCTAGTTTACAGATCCTAGATCCTGTGTACTGTTGAGATAGATGATATGGTAGCTGGAAAAATGGTGGGGAGTGACATGTTTGGCCTTCTGCAGGCAAAGAGTATTTTTGCATACAGTGAAATTGTTCAGTAGGTCATGAAGATGTGGGACCAGGGCACAAGTCCAAGGATAGGGTTGGAGCTCGAAGGTAACACTGAGACATAGAAGGTCCCCAAGGGAGAGTTGTGTCTTGTTTGCTCAGCATTAAATTTCGTTAGCAGAGGATTGGGAGTTCTTTAGTCCAGGCCATGGTCATGTGTTCTTGATGCATTAAGTTCTATTTTTTTTTTCCCCAAGACAAGGGTTTCTCTGTTTAGCCCTTGTTGTCCTGGAACTCACTTTGTAGACCAGGCTGGCCTTGAACTCCAGAGACCCACCTGCCTCTGCCTCCCCAGTGCTAGGATTAAAGGTGTGTGCCACCACTTCCTGGCCTTAAGTTCTGTTCTTTAAAAAGCTATCCATTTTCAGAAACAGATTTGGTTTTCCATTTTATATAATGCAGGCTGAAAGGATCTTGCTAAGTATAGCATTTTGAGCTGTTGGTCTTGCTGAGGCACTTAAGACATTTAAAATGCAAAACCAAAGCCACTTATTGGAACTTCCCTATTCTCTTCTCCCTGTGAAGCCAACTGAAGCTGGGCTTGGTAATTTGTCTCTCTGTATGGGTGAATAGCTGAATGACTAAGGAAGGTTTTATTTTTTCTTCTCCTTTTTATGTTAGAAAGAAGATATGTTATAGCCTGTGGTGGTTTAAAAGAAAATGGCCCTTATAGGCTCACAGGGAGTGGCACTATTGGGAGGTGTGGCCTTGTTGGAGTGGGTGTGGTTTTGTTCGAGAAAGTGTGTCACTGGTGGTGGGCTTTAAGGTCTCAGATGCTCAGGCCTGGCCAGTGTGTCACTGTCTCTTCCTGCTGCCTGTGGATCCAGACGTAAAACTCTCAGCTCCTTCTCCAGCACCATGTCTGCCTGCATACTGCCATGCTTCCTGCAGTAATGATAACAGATTAAACCTCTGAAACTGTAGGCCAACCCCTATTAAATGTTTTCCTTTATAAGAATTGCTGTGGTTGGCAGTGGTGGCACACGCCTTTAATCCCAGCACTCAGGAGGCAGAGCCAGGCAGATCTCTTGAGTTCAAGGCCAGCCTAGTCTATAGAGCAAGTTCCAGGACAGGCACCAAAACTACACAGAGAATCCCTGTCTCAACCCCCCCACCCCCCACCCCCCAAAAAAATTGCAGTGGTCATGGTGTCTCTTCACAGCAATAAAACCCTGAGACATAACCCAAGTAATGGTTGCCTAAAGAGTAAGACATGCATACGATTCTGTTTTTTTTTAATTCTCTCTCTACCTAGGGGCTTTTTTTTTTGGCTCATCGGCTTTTTGTTTTGATTTTGTATATGTGTGTGTGTGTGGTTTGGGTTTTTTTGTTCTTGTTTTGTTTTTTAGTATTGTTTTGGTTTTTTTTGTTTGTTTTGTTTTTTTTTGTTTGTTTGTTTTTCCGAGACAGGGTTTCTCTGTGTAGCTTTGCGCCTTTCCTGGATCTCACTCATTAGACCAGGCTGGCTTCGAACTCACAGAGATCTGCCTGGCTCTGCCTCCCAGTGCTGGGATTAAAGGCGTGCGCCACCACCGCCCAGCTGTTTTTGTTTTTTTAATACAGGGTTTCTCTGTGTAAGAGAACTTGGCTGTCCTGGAACTTGCTTTGTAGACCAGGCTGGCCTCGACCTCACAGAGATCCACCTGCCTCTGTCTCCTGAGTGCTGGGATTAAAGGTGTGCGCCACCACCATGTCCCACCTTACTTTCTCCTCAAATTTTAGGATATTATTTTATCAATACTATGAAGCATTAAGTAGCCATTAAAAGGCCAGCCTGGTCTACAGAGCAAGTTTCAGGATGGCTAAGGCTGCTCTAGAGAAACCTTGTTTCAAAAAACAAACCAAGACAAAACCAACCAAACAAACAAACAAAAAACAACTAGTCATTGTAAGGACTATAGAAATGTGGGGAAACGTTGGGGATGTGTTACAGTCCTGTTCATACTCTCCCTTTAAATTTTATGCAAGCATGGACAAGTCTGGAAGATAATACAGGGATGAGGTCATTGTTTTAAGACAGGTTTTGGTGTGTTTTTTTCCCCCAAGTAAAATTTTCTTTAATACTAATGCTTACTCATCCTTCCAGTAATGGTTTCAAAATACCTAAGTATGCCATGCCTCCCTTCCCTTGCTACCCCGCTGCACTGTGTCCTGAAATAATTTCAGTATGGATCATGAATGACACAAATCATATGTTAGATGCTGAGTTAAATCTGCTCTTTGAGGAAGTGGATAAGCATTATAGATAGCCTTTTGATCATCCTGCAGTGAGTAAAAGCATCCTTAACTGGAGCCTGATTTGGATTTATAGGCTTTCAATTGAGATGAAGCCTTTTGATTTGAGGTCAGATCTAAAGAGATATGCTAGGAAGAAGTAGTCTGGATGATAATGTCTTATATTTAGGTTTACTCAGAGTAACGTTCCTGTCTTCATCTTACTCTAATGTGCACATCACATGATGGCAGCTTTTTCCAATGGATGTCTTTAGAGCAGTCTTACCTTCCTTCATACTATATGTTCAGCCTGTCTTTAAAAACTTAATTGTTCTTTAGTTTCTTAATGTCCAAAATTAAGGGTATGCTAAGTTTGCCATACTCTTAAATATTAAAAAAGTCTTTATTTTTTTCCTTTTGTGTGAATGTGTCTAGAGGGGGGTGTGTGTGTGTGTGTGTGTGTGTGTGTGTGTGTAGGCCAAGGGTCAATGTCTGTTGACTTCTTCAGTAGCTCTCTGGCTAATTGTTTTTTGTTTTTGTTTTTGAGACAGGGTCTCACTGTGTCGCTCTGGCTGTCCTAGGACTCACTGTGTAGGCCCGGCTGGCTTCCAGCTCACAGAGATCCCACCTGTCTCTGCATTGCTAGCGCTGGGATTCAAGGCATGTGCTACCACTTGTAGCTTTGCCTAATGTTTTTGAGACATGGCTCATTTCAGCTGGAACTCACCATTCCAGCTAGGTTGGCCAGCCACCAGCTCTAGGGATTCTCTTGTCCCTGTCCTCCAGTGTTAAGGTTTCAGATGTGCCAGTACAACTGTCTTTCATGTGGGTCGTGGGGATCAGAACTCAGAATCTTAGGCTTGTGCGCAAGTACTTTACCCATTGGCCTACCTCCCTATACCTTTCTGTGCTTTTTCTACCAAACTCTGTGTGTGTGTGTGTGTGTGTGTGTGTGTGTGTACACCCCCTTCCCTATTGTCTTGAGGCTCTTTATGTGTCCATTCTTGCCAAGAGCTAAAATTCTGTAGCACAAAGCAAAACAGAAAAGTTCTTTAATTTCAGAAACCCACTTCTTCCTGCTCCCCACCCCAGTATGATGATTGAATCTAAGATTTTTAAGTGCTAGACACACACTTTACCTCTGATCTATATCCCCCTTTCAAAAACTTTTTTTTAGCATATGCCTTTAATCCCAGCACTTGGAAGGCAGAAGCAAGCGTATCTCTGAGTTTATGGCTAGTTTGGTTGATGTTGAATGTTCCAGGCCAGCCAGGATTGTACAGTGAGACCCTGTCTCAAAAACAAAACAAACAAAAAAAGTCCTTTTATTATTATTTTATTTAATGTCTGTGAATATTTTGCCTACATGTATACCTGTGTGCCTACATGTATGTCTGTGTACCACATGCATGCCTGGTACCCTTGGGAGCTAGAGAGAATGATGGATCCCTTGGAATTGGACTTACAAACAGTTGTGAGCTGCCAGGTGGGTGTTGAGAATTGAATCCAGGTCCTCTGGAGGAGCAGCCAGTGCTCTTTACTGCCAAGCCATCTCTTCAGCCCTCTTCTTGTTAAGTTTTTGTTTTGATACAGGGTTCTGCTAAGTTGCCCATGCTGGCCTTGAACTCTGTAGCCCAAGAAAGCTTATTTGTGATCTCCCTCAGTCTTCCTAGTACTGAAAGTACAGATCTTCTCTATCAGGCCTAGTTTCAGAGGCCTGTTTGTTTAATTTTGAGGCAGGGTTTTACTGTGGATCCTAGGCTGTCCTGGAATTTGTTATATAGATCAGATTGGCCTTGAGTTTATAGCAGATCCTCTAGCTTCTGTTTCTCTAGTGCTAGAAGTATAGAAATGAGCCACTACATCCAGCTTTAGAAACCTGTTCTTATGGGAGAGTATTACCTTCAAAGGTTAGCAAATAGAAATTAATTGAGTACCTATTCTCATTTAATTCAAAATAAATACCAGAGTCCTCTTAGCAGTTTTTATTTATTTATTTTTTTATTTTTTTATTTTTATTTTTATTTTTTTGGTGTTTTAGGGCAGGATTTCTCTGTAAGCCCTGACTGTCTTGGAACTGTAGACCAGGCTGGCCTTGAACTCTGAAATCAGCCTGCCTATGCCTTCCCATTGCTGGGATTAAAGGCATGCACTACCACCATCCAGCTCCTTCTGGTGTTTTAAATCTGGCCACCTAGTTTTTCTTTGGGGGTTGCTCCATTTTAAGCCTATGGCCTCTTCAGACTGCTTTCCCTTAAAAATGTCAGGCGTGATCTGTTTGGCACTTGTACTACCTCTGCTGGCTAGAATCATGAATCTTTCCTTAGAGTGTTTATGATGTCACCTTCCTAGTGAAGTCTTTAAGTTCTTCCCCACGTCATTGCTGTTTCACATCTACAGCTCTTGGACTTCTAACATACCCCATCCGGCCCACATTGTTATGTGCATTGTTACCATCTCCTGACTTTGAGCTAGAATGGGCCATCTGAGGACCAGGAGTTATGCAGGTTTTGTCGCTGTTGTATCTCCAGTAGTTAGATTGAGGTCAAACACATAATAAAAGTCTTGGCAAGTATTTTTTGAATGAATGAAATGGCTAGGAAGCTGTGTTCCACATTCTACCTTGTATTTGTTTACTTACATGTTTTTTTACTGCTCTGTCACATTAACCTAAAGAATGCTCTATTTTCTCTCTGAAGTAGGGCAAAGCATCTTTTGGGTCTTTGGTTTAATGGAAAATGACTGCAGTTGAAAGTACTAAGATTAATAGAGCAACTTGCACAGATAATGCATTTACTAAAGACAGCTTCACTAATGCTGGATGATTGTTGAATCTGCTCTTGTATTTTACAGGCTGTATCCTAATCTACCCCCTTATGAAAAATCTACCTCTAGCATCTACTGACCTTGCTTTGTGGTTCCATCTTAGAATCTGCTACGGGAGAGTTCATTCTCATAAATCTTGACATCTCTCAGTGAGACCATAAGAATATCCATCTACCAGTTTGAGTATTATGTTAGTCTGTGATGCCATAACAGATGACTACAGACCAGGTTACTTAAATATCAGACTTCATTTTTGCAGTTCTGGAGACTGGAAATTTCAAATCAAGGTGTCAATGGGATTGGTTTTTATGGGGCCTCTCTCCTTAATTTATCCTTGACTTTTCTTCTATACATACCCAGGGAGGGAGAGAAGTAAGGAGTGGAGTGGAGAAGAGAAAGGAAAGGAGATGGAAGGGAAGAAGGGGGAAAGGAGAGGAAGAGAAGGCAGAGAAAGGCAAGAGAAAAGAAAGATACAGCATACTTTGGTATCTTTTATTAGGACACAAGTCTTGTCAAATCAGTGCTCTACCTTGCACCTCATTTAATTGTAATTACCTCCCCGAGGTCTTATATCCTCAGTCATATTGGTGTGAATAAAATTCAGTTCCTAACATGGGCTGTTTGGTTGACTATCACATTTGGATTGCCTTCATTCACTCTTTCAATAGCACTTATTGAAAACTGGCATGCAGGTCACAGGCAGCAGAAGAGATGGGTAGACAGTGGTGGAGACAGAGTTGAACATTATGGAGGTGTGTATCTGACAGGGGAAATTTTTTTTTTGATAGGTTCCCATATGTTCTTGCAGGTCTCTCGATAAATATATCTTAATCTCCAGCACAATAGTGAATAAGTCATGTTGTCACCCTCGTCACGTGGTAATCATCCAGACATAGTGACAGTATGGTACCTAAATCTGATCTTCATTTCCCCTTAGTTCTTCAGCATCCTTAGTTCCTCTCTTCAACATCAGCCTCCCAAACATTCTTTCTAGTTTCAACTATCAGTGATTTATTTTGTGTGTGTCGCAGTGTTTTGCCTGTGTCTGTGCATGTTCACCATGTACATGCCTGGTGTTCAAGTAGGTGCTCGGAATGTGGGTGCTAGGAATCAACCTTGAGTCCTTTGCAAGGGTAACAAGTGCTCTTAACTGCTGAGCCATCTCTCCAGCCCCCTCTTCCTTCTTTCTTTCTTTCTTTCTTTCTTTCTTTCTTTCTTTC
>CABHPQ010161186.1:11943-46989 GCA_902168405.1 Peromyscus aztecus | reverse complement strand
GCTTACAATTTCAGAGATTCAATCCATTATCATCATGGCGGGATATGGCGGCATGCAGGCAGACATGGTGCTGCAGCTGAGAGCTTTACATATTGTCTGCAGGCAACAGGAAGTGAACTGTATCAGTGGGAGTGGCTTGAACATATATGAAACTTCAAAGGCCACCTCCACAGTGACACACTTCCTCCAACAAGACCACACCTACTCCAAAAGGTCACACCTCCTAATAGTGCCACTCTCTTTGGGGGTCATCTTCTTTCAAAGCACTACATTCTATGCCCTGGCCCCCAAAGGCTTATTGCTGTATCATAAAGCAAAAATGCATTCAGTCCAACTTCAAAAGTCCTCATAGTCTATAACAGTCTCAAACTTGTTTAAAAATACAAAGTTCAAAGTCTCTTCTGAGATTCATTCACATAATCTCTTAGCTGTAGTTCCCTGTAAAATCAAAAGAAAAAAGGAGGTCACGTACTCCCAACATATAATGGCATAGGATATACATCACTGTTCCAAAACATAGGGAATGGAGCATAATAAGGAAATACTGGACCAAAGGAAGACTGAAAACCACCAGCTGGGCAAACTCCAAACTCTGCTTCTCTCTGTCTGATTCAAAGCACTTTTCAGATCTTCAACTCCTTTTAACTTTTTTGACTGAAACACAGTTCTTTGCCTTGGGCTGGTTCCAATCCCTGTTAGCAGTTTTCCTCAGAAAGTATCCCATGACTCTGGCATCTCCAACATTTTGGGGTCTCTAAGGCAATCCAGGCTTCAACTTCACAGCTTCATGCAATGGGCCTCCATTCAGGAACACTCCTGACACATGCCTCAGCAGCTTTCCTTAGTCATGGAGGAATATTCCATAACTCCTTTCTTTTGTCCTTACCTCTAAAGTCAGAACCATGTCGCTGAAGCTGCCAAGTTCTGCTGCTTTCTGGGGCTGGAACATGACCCCCTTGTTCAATCACATCTTCACCAGATTTCTGTTGCCCATGGTTTCCTTCACTGTCTAAGCTTGGCTGTCCTGAAACTTGTTCTGTAGACCAGGCTGTCCTCAAATTCAGAGATCTACCAGCCTCTGCCTCCCATGTGCTGGGATTAAAGGTACGTGCCACCACCCGGCTCTAAGCTTTTCTTTAATTGCTTTTCACAAGTTGGAAATTTAGCTGGATGGAATCATGCCCTGAGGTCACCACTCCCTTTTTTCCATTCTTAATCTTTTATCTCCTTGAACACAGGACTTAGCCATTCCACTTTCTGATGCTCTTTTTCTCCTCAAATATTTTTCCTTCTCAGCTTGCTCTTTTTCATTATATATCTTCCTTAGTGTTAACACTAGTAACTACACACTAGAGTCTATACCAGGCTATTTTGATATTTCCTCTTTCAAGGGAATTAATCCAAAACTCTTCACTTTAGCCTCAGGCAAACTTTTTGGATATGGGGAAAAAGTAGCCACATTCTTCACCAAAATGACTCAAGAATAATTTTTTAGGTAGCATATTGAAAATTTTCTCTGAAACCTCTTGAGCCAGGCCCCCAACAGTTCAAACATCCCTTAGCATCATTGCCTTCCAGGCTCCTGCTAGTATGGCCCATTAAGCAGCACTTAAAGCATTCCACCGCTTTCCTAACTCGAGTACCAAATTCCAAATTCCTCCAAACAAAAACAATATCCCAGTCCCTGGTGCCAACTTCTATCTTAGCTAGGGTTTCTATTGCTGTGAAGAGACACCATGACCAAGGCAACTCTTACAAAGGAAAACATTTCATTGGGAAGCTTACAGTTTCAGAGGTTTAGTTCACTATCATCATGGTGAAATACAGTGGCATGCAGGCAGACATGGTGTTGGATATGCAGGCAACAGTAAGTGAATTGTGTCACTGGGAGTGGCTTGAGCATATACGAGACCTCAAAGCCTGCCTCTACAATGACACAGTGACATACTTCCTCTAACAAGACCACACCTACTCCAAAAGGTCACACTTCCTAATAGTGCCATTCCCTTTGGGGGCCATTTTCTTCCAAACTACCACATAGGATAATAGTAAATTTCATGTTATACATATTTCAACACACAAAAGCTTAGAAAATCAAACCAATTGATGTCTTTTAGTTAAAAGCATTAGACTTCAATAACTGTTAGACTAAGATATGTTCTTATATATTTGCTTACATAGCATTTTGTCAATAATTCCTTCAAGTTAAAGCAAAGTCATACAACTGAAAGCAATCATACTAAGTAAATTAAACCAATCTGAGAAATGCTGTATGCTATCTCTCCTATGTTGTTCCTAAATCTTATGTAGATATATAAAATAATGTATGTATCATATAAAATATGAAAGTGACCATGAAACTGTCTAGTGAAGAAGGGGACCAATAGGGGTAGGAGGATCCCAAAAAGGGAAGGCATCCTAGTTAGCTTCAGCTGTCACCTGGACATGCCTACATTAGTAATCTGAAGGAGTCTCCATTGAGGAATTGCCCAGATCAGCTCCATCTGTGGCCATGTCTGTGAAGGGTTATCTTGATTGTCAGCACAGAAGTACCCAGCTCATCACGGGCAGCACCATCCCTAGACAGGTGTGCCTGATAAGTATAAAGTAAACCAGCTGAGCTAAAAAGTAAATTAGCAAGCAGTGTTCCTCCATGGTTTCTGCTTCAAGTTCCTGCTCTGAATTTCCTCAGTGATGGACTTTGACCTGGAAGTGTAAGTCAAATAAACCCTTTCTTTCCCTACCTTGTCTCTGGTCATGATGTTTATCACAGCAGCAGAAGGAAACCAGAACATAAGGGTAAGGAGTGGGTGTGTAGACATGGGAATATGCTCAATGTGCAATGTACATGTACATGAAAATTTCTGCAAGTAACACATGAATGTATACAGTGAAAAATGTAAAGTCATATAGGCAATAACGAAGATTAAAGATAGACAAAGGGGCTAATTTCTGTTTATCAGGAAATAGTGAATATAATCTTGGCATGCTAGAATGTAGTGAGAGTTTCTATCTTCCTGACACCTGGCTGCCAGGAAAATGTATGTTATAATATCCATTTCAAGTTTTTAACCAGTTCAGACTGTGTCCAGGAAAGGTCCATCTACATTTCTAAAGCTCTGACCAGATTGATAGAGGTGTTCTTAAAAAATACATCTATCTATCTATCTATCTATCTATCTATCTATCTATCTACCTACCTACCTACCTACCTGTCTGTGAGTGTGTGTGTGTGCATGTGTGCGTGTGTGTGTGTGTGTGTGTGTGTGTGTGTGTGTGTGTTTGCATGTGCATGTAGGTGCCCAGAGAGACCAGACATCATTGGATTCCCTGGAGTTGGAGCTACAGGCATCTATGAGCACATTAATGTATTACATTATGATGTAACATCCACTTTGTGATGGGTGCTGGCACACAAACTCTGGTCTTCTGTAAGAAAAATGTGCTCTCTTACCCACTATCAATCTCTATAGCCCTAAAGTGCTCTTTCAGTTACTTAAGCTCAAGGGATACAACTCTGTCATACATTTGCACTAGATTGCCCTGGCCAGGCACAGAGTCAAGGCTTCCAGACTCTAGGGCAATGCCAAACCCTTCAATCAAGTTTTGGAGGTTGTTGTTTGCTGTTGTTCATGTGCTTTTGCTTTGATTTCATGGAGCTATCAATCTATATACACTGTATATGTGTCTGTTACATTTGTATGTACATTACACACATGTGCCCATGAATGTAGAGGTAAGAGATCAACTGACCTTCAGAAGCTACTTTATTTGTAAAAGAAAGGCTCTTTCATTGCCCTGGGCTTCACTAGTTCAGTTGGTTGGCTGAGCAGTGAGTACCAGGGATCTGTCTGTTACTACCTCCCCTGTGCTGGGTTTATTTGCAAATGCCACCATGCCTGGCACTTTCCCATGGGTTCTGATGATTGAACTCAGGTCCTGATGTTTGTACAGCAAGCATTTTTATCAACTGAGCCATCTCTCCAGTTTCTAGTCTATAAGGCTCAATAACATGATCAAAGTTACCCTAGGGTGATAACCAACTACAAAAACAAAATACCCAGGATGTTGCTGCTTTGTTGGAGCTGGCCATGGTGCTGGGAAATTATGACCAGTTCCCCAAAGAAGAATGCTATAAACACCACAGACTGTAAAGCAAGGTTCTTTGCTACATATGATCAAAGAGAACACATTTAACACTCTATCCAGATGGTACTGGAACCAGTTCAAATCAGGTTGAATACAAAATGCTCCACAAAAACTAATTGTGAAGTACTTTGTAGGTTGTTCAGTGTGGCACGCACACACACACACACACACACACACACACACACACACACACACTCCCACTGGAACAGAACCTAAAATTCATGGTAAGGGTTCTTTCTCTCCCTTGAGATTTTTAAGGTCTCGTCCTCTCCTGAAATGCCATTTGGTTAACTTCATTTAACCATCCAGCAAGTCGTTAGGCCTAGAGCAATCTCACATGCCCAGGATTCCTCATTCTCAGATAACAAAAGCAGCTGTTGTGCTCTCCCCAGCCCAACACGGATCAGAAACCTGGCATCTTTCTCTCCGGTTCCTTGTAGACTGAGTGGAAGTGCCTTAGAACTCAAAACCTTATTCTACCTGCCCATGATGTATTGGACACCAGCCACAACTATGACTTTTTCCAGCCAACCTTTGAGGGACTGTGGCTCTGTGCTGATAGGGACTTTAGTAGTTTTTAATACCTTGTGCTTATCAGTTTCCCTTTCAAATCCCAAGCACCCTTCCTCTGTGTACTTTGTCTTTATTGTAACTGGCAACTGAAGCTATTTACACCCAGCTCCATCTGCTGGACTTGGGTCCTGCAGGTAGTGTCGTGTTTGATTTCAGATTACTGTTTGTTGTATTGTCAAGAAGGGCTTGTGGGAGGAAGAAAAAGATGCCTGCATGCAAAATGCTCTTTGGTAAAATTCACAAAGAACTTGTTTGAAACTCTGACTGTCCCTCTGATCAGTGTGCTGTGTGTTTCTCTATAATCACAGCAACTCTTTCAGTGACATTCTGAAAGTCACCTTGAGAGAACTGGTCCATACTAGAATGGCAGCCTTAACCCTGGGCTTCGGAGCCCATTACCCTCATTTTTCATCCCTAAAGTAACCAGAATGAGTAAACTTGTTACTCTGGCTGGACGTATGTCTCTAGACAGATTCTATAGCTCTTTGCCTAATTTGTCATATGCAGAGTACATAAAGTTAACAGAAGTTAGGCCAGAAATTCTGCTTTCATGAGTCTGGGTCAAAAAATACAGTCTAAATACAGAACCCATTTTCAGCACCTTATTTGCACATATTTACAACTGTAAGACATTAAAAGCCAGATAAACATTCACCAATTAATTAATAACAAAATGGTAAATGTAGGTAATTTTTAAGGTCAAAAATAGTCACATGATGAAATAGTGTTCTGTTTCCTTTTAAAAATATTTGTGCGTGTATAATATTTGTGTGTATAGATACACAGTTGTGTGATAGTGTGCACACATATGTGTGGAGGCCAGTGACAACCTTCCCTCTGACAACTCCAGGTTGTGTTAAATTGACAGTTGAGGCTAACAATCACTCCAACGGATGATCAAATTTGGCAAAGTAGCTGAGAGGTTTTGGTTTATGATCAAAGGAGTTCCCTTGAACAGAGGTTGATAAATATCTATGAACTGTCGAATTGTATTCCAGTATGTTCTCAGAGTAGCAGAGAAAGTCAGTGTATAAAAAGAGAAATAGAGGCACCTGGAGAGATGGCTCACTTGGTTCCATGCTTGTCATTCAAGCAGGTAGACCTGAGTTTGAGCTGTATCACTAGCATGACAAGCATACGTGATGACTGTATGAGCATGTGGGCCTGATTTTGACCTCCAGAACCCATACTTACAAAATGAGATGCTGTGGCATGTGTCTGTAATCCCAGCATTGTAGAGGCTGATGCAGGAGGATCCCTGAAGCTCATTTCACATACCAGTGAGCCCCAGGCTTAGTGAGAGACTCTGTCATAAGAGAGTGGTTGATAAAGACAACAATGTTTATTTCTGCTTGCCCCCACAGACAGAGGAAGAAGTGAATCATGTACACTGTCTTTTGTTTTGTTTTTATTATTTATTAGCAAAAGAGCATGCTAATTGAATAGTTCATACTCAGGTGTTTCAAAGGTGAATTGTTTGGGGGATAGTATGAAAAAGGATGATACTTGCCCATGTGCATCAGATTCTGATGTAATTTTAGATTAGTGTTATCCTGATGGACTTTAGGAGAAACTGTAATCTGTTTACAGGTCATTTAGTGAGACAAATTACTGTGGGGGAGGACCTCACCTGTTTTTATGCAAATAACTATGATTATTTTTAATTCAAATTAGAGATAATTATCCATCTTTTCTTCAGTGCTAAAAATTCTAAAATTTGATATCCAACTCCTGTTATTTGGTCGCACTCATGAAATGACAGCAAAAATAATGCAAACAATGAAAGGTGACCCTTCATCTGCATGCCACTCCCTACGTGTGTGGCTTGCTGCAATGTTGTGATTTGAATCAGAAATGTAGGAGAAAAGCTCATGCATTGAATACTTAATCCCTAGCTAGTGATAATGTTTGGGACCTTTAGGAGGTGGAACCTTGCTGTAGGAAGTGGGTCACTGGAGGTGGGGCTTGAGGTTTTATAGCCTATTACCACTTCCTGTTCACTTTCTACATCAAGACTGCAGTTGCAATTGAACAGCGGCCTCACACTCCCTCCTGCCACCATGCTTTCCTGGCGTGATGGACTGTGTCCCCTTGAACTGTGACCTAACATAAACCCCCATCTCTTAAGTGGCTGCTTGTAAAGCATTTTATCACAACAAGGAGAAAAGTAACCAACATAAGCAGATTGGCAAATGCTATTTTTCTGCATTTGGTGTTCATTTTGGCTTTGGGTTCCCATTCTTTTCAGCTGCAATGGGAAAAATGTTGCTTTCCACATTTTTGTAGGGCTATATGGAAAAGACGGTTTCCTTCATCACCTTGCAATTCTGCACTTCTTCCTTCAAGATCTTCATTCAATCTTCTTTTCTTTGACAGAAACTACAGGGAATGAGAAGCTCAATTTTGTCTATAGCATCCATTAGCATTACATCAATATTCCACCAGAGGTCAGCAAGTTTGCATGTACCAAGTACAACCACCAAAATGGTAGTGTGTGCATTACCCATAGCGAAGCTGCTCTACCTGGGCATCTAGTAGGACAGCAAGCAGCTGGCCAACTGCATCCAGGAGGTTACCCACTACTGCAATGAGTTCTTCAAGACCTACATCTGCCTGTCATCTGCCCACCTGTACCACTGGGTGGATGTATATCACGGGCTTCTGGGAGACAGCCATTAAGCCTTTGGACCAGAAGGTGGTGGCAGATCTGGGTGCTGAGGCCACCATCTTTATTATGGGCAGAGGCTGCCTTGTACTGCTGCCACCAGTCGCAGCAGCAAAAAAAGGAAGAGCAGCAGCAGGTAGTCTGGATGTTTTGGGGGATAAGGTACAACACCTGGTGCTGGCACTGGGGGCACTGCAGGTTCAGAGACAATCAAAGTCCATCCTGTGTACCCAGGAAGATCCTGAAGCTGAGCTACAGGAGGTGCACACCCAGGTCTGCGATATCTAATTCACTTCCAAATGCCAGGCAGCATCTTCATTCAAGAAATAGCCAGCTTCTGGGGGCCTGGATTTGTCTATGGCCCTATGTGCCCCATCTAAGTCTTCTCCCAAAACCACCCTGTCTGGTCCAGCAGAAGCCATTCGCACCTAGATATACTCATCACATGCAGTCACCCTCTACTGATTGGACCCTGACCTTTCCTGCAGGGAGCACCCTAGCACAAGGGTTCAGACAGGTTTAGCCCCTCCGACCTCTGACTCATGGTTTTTTCCATAGTGCTTAAGCCCCACCTACCTCGAACTATGTTGAACCTTTCGATCTTGGCCAGCCTGTCACCCTGCTGCTCTGGTAAAGCAAAGATGGAACCAGGGCTGGTTAGGACCTAGTTAGACAAGGTGCCTGTCCCTCAGAGGAGTGCCTTGTTCCTTGCTGGTAGGTACAAGCCAGCATGAGGCTCACCTTACATCATCATAGCTTGGTGTCTGCTCCTGTGAAGGAGGAATAATGCAGTTGATACCCATTTTCTCCCTTTATCCAGTTCTTTTCTCTGAGGTCCTAAGAGAATCATGTCTACAGAGATTCCCTGACTCATCATCCTGTGGAATTGTCCTCTAGTCCCTTCCATGGTGGAGACTGATCCAAGCTAGCTCTAGTCTGGCCCATCTTAATTGCAGCCCACTTCCCTGTTCTCAGAGTCTCTGGACCTTGTTTAAGGTGGTCATCTCTTTCCTCTCTTCCTCCCACTGTTCTTCAGTGGCATTTTTTAGGCTCAAGGGTAGACTGTCATCCTTCCCTCACTTTCCCATGCACATCTGTCTGTACAGCCTCTCACCCCTGGAATCCTGTGTCCTCCCGCTATTTACATTGTTTTTCACTCCAGGGGCATGCTGTGTTCCTAGGAATGTGAGCGCAGGAACTGTTCTCCCACAGTCCTGGAAGCCAACATCCAAGGTGCGAGTTTTGTTGGGGCCACACTCCCTCTTATGGACACAGAGACTCCAGCTCTTTTGGCTGGTGTCCTGTCTTCACGTGGCCTTCTCTTCTTGTTCTATATCTTGCAATGGCAGTTGCCCCACAATATAAAGCCCATCCTGAAATAGAGGGTAACCATATTGCAAGATCCTTAACTTAAGCACATATCTGAAGATCCCTTTTCTAAATAGGGACATATTGGCAGTTCCAGGGTTAGGATATATGTTTATCTGTTGGGGACTCACTATTCAGCTCCTTGCCCTCTGTATCTTAGGACTATGAAAGGCTCCTAACTACCTGATATGCCATTGAGCCAATCAGCAACCTTCATTTGGCTTCTTTTGGCAGAGATTAGGTTCACCGTTACAGCTCAGATGGATTCTGGGTGCAGCAGTCACTGTTGTAACTGTTCTGTTTCTGACAGAAGGAGCCCCAGAACAAGGAGGCATCTTGAGGAGATATTAGCAGCTTATTATGGGCATGAAAACTGGGCCAGTACTCACTGATAATAGAAAAAGTTGGGCATGGTGGTGCACATCTTGAATTCTAGCACTCAGAGGCTGAGGCAGGAACCTGGGTTCCACAGTAAGTTTCAGAGCAGCCTGGGTCACAAAGTCAAATCCTGTCAGGAGGAGGAGGAGGGAGAGGGGGATGAGGAGGAAGAAGAAAAAGAAGAAGAGGACAAGGATCAAGATAAAGGAAAAAAGACAAAAACCTTGGAGAAAAAAAGCCAGAGAAAGTTCGGCTTTGATGAGAAAGGGACCAAGATTCATCCTATGAGCTCTTTCCCACATTGGGAAACTGAGGGCTGTGGAAGGAAGCTAAAAGATTTGGCTAAGACCCCACAGCTCAGGAGGGACCAACTACCCAAGGTGGTAAAGTAGAACTGGGAGGGAAGACAAGAAAGGTCCAGGTGGCCCTAGCTGCAGAGCAGGGCAAGGAGGGGGACAACCTCTTTCTAGAGGCCAGAGGCACTGGGTGGGAGATGGGTCCCCCATTAGAAGAGACCCTGGCTACACTGGAGATTTTGGCACATCGGGAACAGGTTCATATCACCTGGCCCTACGCCTCCCCAAGGAGGGGATAAAAAGACTCAATCCCAGTATTTCCTAAACAGAAATCCAAGACATGCTTCTGAGAGAGCATCTAAGTTCCTTCTAGAAGTGGGAGAAGCTTGTGTACCAGAGCAGAGGAGATGAAGCCCAGTGGGGGAGTGTTTAAATTTGAGAGTGGCCGGAACGGGTGAAATCCTGCCTGAGAGACCAAGGCAAAAGGCAGAAATGGCTGCAGGATAAAGGGAGGATGGAGGGAGAGCCAGGGAAACAGCCTAGAGCTGGCTGCCATGGTTGTTACCCGTGTGGAGTCCAGTCTTGCAAGGACAGCTCCCGTAGCCATCCTCGGCTACCTGGTCCTGGGTCATTCCACAGCAGTAAGGGACGAGGCCGGGCAGGGTTGCTGTGTCTTGTCACGTGAGACATTGCTGCAGCAGACCGACTGGATTCACTGCGCCGCTGAAGTGGGCGCCACACTGCTCTAAGCGCCCATAAAACCACACAAGAACGTTTTCTGTTTGCTTCAGAGGAAACTGAGGCACTGAGAGGATGTCACTTTCTTCAGATCACCCAAGCATTAAACCAGGTGGGTTGTGGTCAGGCATCTGGGCCCATCGTGACACAGTAGAGCCTTCCCAGGTTCCTGACATGGGAGGGACTGCGGGCAGCCTTGTCCACTGTGACAGGGCTAGAGGAAGCAGGAAGGAGTTCGAGGCGCCAGAACCCTTTGCAAGGCAGGACAGAGCAGCTTTCAGGGCTCTGGCTTCCTACGTGCTGTGAGTATTTCCCACGTGGGGAAAAGAGTGAGAATACATTTATGAATGAAAAAGAAGTCCTCCTTACTTCTCATTCTCTCTCTCCCTCCCTCCTTTTCTCCCTCCCCTCTCTGTTCATGTGCAAGCGACAAAGTGCGCGCGCGCGCGCGCGCACACACACACACACATGTGAGGAGGTCAGAGAACACCTGGGTTGCCATTCCTCAGGTGTTGTCCACCTTTCATCCACTGGTATAGGGTCTCTCATTGGCCTGGAACTCTCCAAGTAGGCTAAGCTGCCTGGCCAGTGAGTCACAAGCATTCTCTTGTATCTGCTTCTCCAGTACTGGCATTAAAAGCACACACCATCATGCCTGGATAGTTTTTTAAATCTGGGTTCTGGGGACCAAACTCTCAGGTCAGTTTTTTTTCTTTGCAAGACAAGCATTCTATTGACTGAACCATCTACCTGTTTCTTTGATCTTTAATCTACTATGAGTTTGGCTAAAAGGGCATTTGGTTGTCTTTAACCTGTGCTCAATTTGGTTTTACCTATTGGAGGCTATTTTTATGAGTCCTTCGTTATGTGATCTTATTGTTTCTTTTGAACATTCATTACTTCTAATGTTAATGCCCATTGGAGAATTTCCTGGGGATACACACATAATTTTTGGTGGACTATTTGGAGGTTTCTGTTTCTATATTGAGCTAAACTAGAGTTTAACTCAAGTATGAACTCTCTTAGGACATCTGATAGAATTCTTAAAGAGAATAAGTTATAAATATTTATATAGACATGCATAACCCATTACTATCACATCAATTTTCCATTTGTAAAAGACTCATAAACATATCACCAAATATTATATGGGTTTCTAGCATTCTCCATTCCCATGATTTACTTCTCAACTACTGAATAATTCAGATGAACCACAGGGCATATGCCCAGAAGTGGTACAGCTGGGTGCTGTGGTAATTCCACTTTTTGTTGCTTTAGAAATCTCCATATTGACTGCCACAGTGGCTGGACCAATTTATGTCCCCATCAGCACTTTATAAGGTTTCTGAACTTTGATGCTTTGAATGAGACTTGCTCCATAGGCTCATAAGTTTGAATGCTTGGTCTGCTCTTAGTGGAACTGTTTGAGAAGGATTAGGAGGTGTGGCCTTGGAGGAAGTGTGTCATTGGAGTTGGACTTTGAGATTTCAAAAGCCCATACCAGACTCAGAGTCTCTCTCTCTCTCTCTCTCTCTCTCTCTCTCTCTCTCTCTCTCTCTCTGTGCTTGCCTACCTGTGGGTCAGGATGTAAGCTCTCATGCCTGCCTGCCTACCACCATGATTCCTGTCATGCTAATCACTGACTAACCCTCAAAAACTATAAGCAAATCCCCAATTAAATGCTTTCTTTTATAATTGCCTCGGTTATGGTGTCTCTTCACAGCAATAGAACAGTAACTGAGACACTCTCCCACATGCCAGGATTTGTTATCTTTGTTTTATTGATGATGGCTTTTCTAACTGAAGTGATATGGAATCTTAATGTAGTTTTTCACATTTCCTGATGGCTAAGGATGTTTAAGATTTTTCACATTTATTGTTCATCTGTATGCCGTCTTTTGAGAACTGTCTATTTATTGCATTAGCCCACTTATTGACTGAGTTGTTTGTTTTTGCTGTTTAATTTTTTGAGTTTTTTATATATTCTTGATGTTAACCTTGTATCAGTTGTATAGTGAGTAAATATTTTCTTTCATTCTCTAGACTGCCTGTTTACTTATTTCCTCTAATGTACATAAGCTTTTTAATTTCATGCAATCCCACTTGCCAATTCTTGGTATTACCATTTCCTGAACTATTGGAATCATTTCCAAGAGGTTCTTACCTATTCCTATAACTTGGCAATGTTCATCTCTAACAATTACAGAAATTTAATTCATATGAAAAACTTTGATTCATTCTCTAAGTCAATATACCACAGAGATACCTACTCGCCCACATTTATTACTGTACTCTGACTAACAGCTAAGCTATTGAATAAACCTAAGAGTTACTCAATAGTTGATTGGACAAAGAAAATGTGTCCTTTAGTCATAAAATTTCATTTAGTCATAAAGAAGAATCAACTCACGCCATTTACTGGAAAATGTCTGTAACTGAGATCGTCATGATAACTGAAGCAATTCAGATACAGAAAGATAAATGTCATATGTTGTTATTAATTTGACATCCCTATATTTCTTTGTAGATAGATAAAACTATTTGTTTATATGTATATATGAAAATAGAAGAGAGACTAGAGGAGGGAGGAGTCTAAAGGGAGAGCAAGTCAGAGAGTATGAATATGCTAAAAGAACACGCTACACTTGAAAAAAAGTCTAAATGAAACCCAACACTACATGTAGTAAGTGCACACTGACAAAAGCTGGAAAAACAAAACATGAGGTTCCTAGTTCATTCAGATGAAATGGACGGAACCAGGTTTAGTGTCTCTTCTGTATTTACACTTCTACCGCCCACTCAGAGAGTTCAACAGGTTTTCTTAGAGTTAAAAAAGAATTACTCCGATTTTTCCAGTAAACAAAGTACTCCTTCTTGTGACTCCATGTTATAGGCCAGCCAAATAACAGCTTTTATGTCTCTTAGGAGAGAGAAAATGGTAATGAAATCGACAAAACACTTTCCCATGGAAACAACAGAGATGCAAAGTCCCCACACCCTTGTCCTCAGAGTGCTGCTTATATCATTCAGACTTCACCTTCCTGTATTACTTCTTGCAGCATTTACCCAGCCCTTTAGTACTGTGGATCTCCCAAGTCAATGTTGTCTCCTCATATGTACCTCCTGATATCCATCTGCAAAGGGAGTCTCCTGGAACTATGGAGAATTTCCTTTTACCTTTTTCTCATTTCTCTGTTGTCTCCTCCATACTTCATTCTAACTTAGAAATCACTCATTATAGGGCAGGGAGGGAACTCTATACATATTATTGTAATTTTGCTCATTTCTGTTAGTTTTAGAACCTTTCCAGACAGCAAAGGTCAATTTATATCCATACAATCAATAATCTACTATATGGGTTTGTTTAGCCTCTTTAAAATGAAATTGTCATAGTTGGGGAAAGTGGTTTAAGAATGATTGATGATCTTGCAGAGGACCTGAGTTCAGTTCCCAGCACCCATGTCTGGTGGCTCACAACTTCCTATAACTTCAACTCTAAGGATCTGATGCTCTCTTCTGGCCTTCCTGGGCACCCAAACACATGTGGTATACACTCTCACAGACATGTACACATAAATAAAACAGAACAAAATGAAACTGTTGGACAAGAAATGTTTTTGATATTCTTATTATCATACAATTCTTTATTTTTATGTCTCCTTTGGTGGTAAATTAAATATGATTTTGTGTCTTTTATATGAGTGTGGGAATAATTTTGATTCATGTGTAGTTTACATGCAGGGTTCCTCACAGGAGTGTGAGTGAGAGGTTATTTACAAGAACATGATCAACTTGCCAGTGACTGTATCACTGAAGGAAATGTCTGTCCCTCCCCTAGCAATGGTTAACTACCTGTATATTTAATGTGTGTACATGTGCATGTGTGGGTGTTTGCCCACATGTATGTGCAAGTACACATGCACACATGGGTAGGCTAGTAGCGGACATTGGACAGGTGTCACGCTCTATCACTCTCTGCCTGTTCCCTTGAGACAGCGCCTCTCATTAAACTGTGAGCTCATTGCTTTTGCTTTGTTTCGTTTTCTAGTTAGGGATGGCTGACCACCAAACCCCCGTAAAGTTATTATCTCCATCCACTGCAACACCAAAGCTACAGGGGCACAGATGACCACATCCAGCATTATTTTTAGTGTAGGTGCTGGAGATTCTCAGGTCCTCATAGTTGTGCAGTGAATACCTTTGTCTACTGAGCCATCTTCCTTGGCCCCTATCCATTTGTTTTATTAAGTTTTATATTTGACTAAGTTATTTAAGTGCCTGGCATCATATAACTAACATTGTAAAAAGATAGAGGACAATTCCATTGCTCCTACAGCAACTCTCATGTCTGCTTGCATCCAGTTCCACTCAACACATGCATTCCTTGACAACCACACATCTGTTTCCTGTTCCTATAAATTTTTATTTCCCAGAATGCCCTGGAATGAAATCATATGATATGCAATGTTGTCTGTCAGGTTCTTGTGTTTGGCACAATACTTTTGAGGCTCATCCATGGTGTTGCATATGTAAATAGTTTTTTTCAACTGGTTGACGTTCTAGTTTTACTTTGTTTGCTGTGATAATTACCATGGAAGAAAATGACTTAGAGGTGAAAGGGTTTATTTTAGCTCACAGTTCTAGATTTCGATCCATCATGTGAAGAAGTCACAGCAGCCTGAGCACAAGACAGCTCTGTTGCATCACTGTCAAGTGCAGAGAGAAATGAATGAATCCATGATTGGTTGCTTGCTGCTTTCTAGTGTTCATCTTGATCTCCTTAGTCTTTTACAACTCAAGACTTGCTTAGGGAATGGTGATGCTCACACTGGGCTATGCCTTCCCATACCAATTAACTTAATTAAGACAATTCCCACAGATATGACACAGGCTAACCCACTGTAAACAATCCCTCACTGGGGATCTCTTTCCAGCTGATTCTAGGTGGTGTCAAATGGACAACTCAAGCTAACCATCACAGGGAGTAAGGATCCATTATATGGATAATTACTATTCTTTATCTGTTCATAAACTAATGGCATTTGTTTACTGCTTTGAGTGAGGATGAACGAAGCAACATTTAAATTCTTCTGTCGCAAGAATTTCATTTCTCATGGGTAAATACGTAGAAATGTAATACTAGGATACATGACAGGCACACATTTAACTTTGGAAGAAACTGCCAAATTCTCTTCCAAAGTGGTTGCACCATTTGACATACCCACCAGTGACGTATTACTGTCAAATGCCACTGCATATTCTTGCTATGATAGTTTAAATATGAAATCTCCCCCACAGGCTCATGGGTGAGCATCTGGCTCCCAGCAGGATGGTATTTTGAAAAGTTCTGTAAACTTTAGGAGGTCGGGGCTGGCTGGTGGAAGCAGATCACTGGGAGCTTGTCCCTGGGGACAATGCCTTTCTCCAGAACTAACTCCTCCTCTCTCTCTGCTTCTAGGGCACCAGGAGGAGCTGCCTCTGTCACTTATTTGTGTTGTTGTGATGTTCATTGTCGTCTCAGGCATAAAGTGATGGAACCAGCTCCCCAGACTGAACACTCTGAAACTGTGGGGGAGTCCTGTCTCTATTTTTTCTTTTGTTATTCTTGTTTGCTCTTGCCTTTTGAGACAGAGTCTGTCCTGGTTTCATTTCTGTTGATGTAGTAAAAATGCCTGGACCAAAACAACTTGAAAGGGGGAGAAGTTTTCTTTGGCTTACAGTTCCATGTTACAGGGCATCAGTTTGGGGAATTCAAGGCAGGAAGTTAAAGCAGCTCATCACATACACAGTCAAGAGCAGGGAGAAATGAATAATGAATACATGCATGCGGATTCATGTTTAGCCCTCTTTCTACCCTGGCTAGGGAATGATGCCATCCATAGTGAGCAGGTCATCTCATCTCAGTTAATCAAGATAATTGTCCATGGATACACCCACAGGTATGTCCCTCAGCCACATTCTCTTCCCAAGTGATTCTATACTGTGTTAAATTGATAATTAAAACTAACCATTGCAGGATCTCATATATAGCCCAGGATAGCTTCAAACTCACCATGTAGGTGAGAATGGCTTTAAACTCCGGATCCTCCTGCCTCCAGGAGTGTGCCATCATGTCCATGTTTTGCTGTGCTGGAGACAGAACCAGGACTTCACGAGTGCTGGGCAAGCATTCTATCAACTGGGCTACAGCCTCAGGCCCCTTAAAGCATTTTGGTTCAGCATTCTGTCAAAACGTTGAAAAAGCTAACACACTTTCAGCTCTCTATACTTTCAGTCTTCTGAATATCAAGACTCTAGTGGCAGTGTGATGCTATCTCCTTGGGGTTTTGATAAATCTTCCTTTAATTACCTCTGCCATGTCTCTCCTTTTCATACAAATATTTGCTGTCACATGTCTTTGGCAAAGTCTTCAAATAATGTGCTCATTACTTTAAAAATCAATTTGTTTCTCCTATTATTATTGAGCTGCTTATGTTTGCTGTACACAAGTTCTTTATTAGAGTATGGTTCATAAGTACCCCCCCCCATTTGTGGTTTGTAATTTTCATGTTTTTTTGACAGTCTTCTCTGTAGGGACAAAGATAAAATCCAGTTTCTCTGATGTCTTGTCTGCAGGATTTTTGAGCAACTCAAGGTTATGGAGATGTTTTTTTCCTTGTGACTTTATTATATTGTTTATCATATGAGCTCTTCAGTGTAGGGCTTAGCATGCCTTCTAAGTTAATTTGTACATATAATTTGGAATCTGTTGGTTTTTGAAAATATTTTTTATTTCATCCCTTTATTCAAGTGTGTGAAGGGTAGTGTATGTGGACCTGCACACACCACAGTGCAACTGTGGAGGTCAGAGAAGAACTTGTGGGAATCAGTTCTTTCTTTCCACCATGTGGATTCCAAGGATCAAACTCCACTCATCAGGCTTGGTGAAATACCTTTACCAACTGGCTCAAAAATTAGTTCTATGGTGATTGTTTTGTTTCATTTTTTTCAACGTATGTATATGCAACTGCTTAGCATCATTTATTGAAAATATTCTTTTCCCCACTGGATTATTTTAGATATAGTACCCAAAATAAACTGACCTAGGTTGGACATGCGGTCACTTGCCTACAATTCCATTACTAAGGAGGCTGAGGCAGAAGAGAGAGAGAGAGATAGATAGATAGATAGATAGATAGATAGATAGATAGATAGACTGATCTTATACTCAAGTGTGTTCTCTCCCTTGTACTATTGACCTTCCTAAGTGTTAGTGTCAAGATTCCACCTTGAGGTTAATGTAGCCTCACAGAAAATGCATCAAGCACAATCATCAAAATCAACCTAAGGGGATGAGAGAGGTTATTTGGCACACACTTCCAGGTCACATTTCACCATTGAGAGAAATTAGGGCAGGAATTCAAGCAGGAACTGAAGCAAAAACTATGGAGCAATGATGCTTTGGCTCAGGCTTAGCTAGCCTTCTTATACAGCCAGAGACCCTCTTACTTCAGTTAGAAGTCAAAGAAATCTCCCCAGACATGTTTACAGCTTACACTAACATTATAAAGACAATTATGCAACTGAGACTCTCTTTTCAGGTGATTCTAGACTGTGTCACATTGACAATCACTAGGACATTTGGTTTTTCTTCATACCATTATATTAAAACTAACCTAAGCTTCCCGATAGTCTGCCATGCATCCAGCCATTTACAATGTGGGGATTTGTTCATTAAATTCTTACAGCAACCTTAGAAAATATGTACATTTATTGTTATTTGCTCGGTGAAAGGTTCAATCTAGAGAGATTCTTAAGTTGACCAAGGTCACTTTCACCTGGTAAGTAATAAGTTCACATTTTGAATGGACACGTCTAGGCATCAAGCATCCATGTACTACTTGGTATTTATTTTTTATTTATTTTTTATCTGCTATCAGACTCTAAACCAGGATATAGCATCTTGTCTCCTTTGAATCAACACCTCACACATAGTATTGGAGGGGCTGGAGATACAGCCAGTTGACAGAGTCTTTTCTAGCATGCTGTTCTGGTGTCTGAGGATGGGATCAGGCATGTTCTCAATATTGTCATCCTTCTGCAATCCTTGACACTCAAAAGCTTGGGCTGCTTTGGGAGACTCTGCAGCAGAGCTGAAAGGGCAGTAATGAAGCTCTGATGCTAATAAAGTCTGGGCCAGGGGCATTTTGCCCTAGTAGAGCAAGATCCATATTTCCAGGAGCCTCTGATGCCCTTTTCAACAGTCTCTTTACAGCTCATTGGTGGGTAATAAGTCTTGACCAGTATTGGTCTTTGACACAGGTAGTAAAATACAATCTAAAAAGCACCCAGTGGAGTATAAAAGTCAGCACCAGGACAGAGGGGATGATTTCCAATGTCATATCTTTCCCATCTTGGATCACCAGGTACAAGATCAAAGGGGCAAAGCATTTGCTCACCGGACTAAATTATAAGTTGGACAAAACCGTATTCTGTTTCCTAGATATGGAAACTCACAATAATTCTTTTTATAAAGTTTGGTTTGGGGGAAGTGACGCTTCAAATATGTAATAATACATAAAATATGTAATAATTTCTCATTTGTATAATCATCAGTTTGAGAAGGACTTTGGGGGAAAAAACAGTAGTTGACTTAGAAAGTGAAGGCCTCAGAAATAAACAATATAGGCATGTCTGTACTCAGGGTGTTAGGCTAAAGAAGAGAAGACCATAACCATAATGGAGGGGCCAGCAAAATGGCTCAGCTGCTAAGCCTGCTGACCCCCATTCCACCCCTGAGAACCACATGGTGGAAGGAGAAGGAGAGAATGGATCTCCTATAAATTGTCCTCTGACATTTACATGCCTGCTGTGGTACGCATGTGACCCCCCACTCCCCAACTGCACACAGAGTGAGCACAGTGAAAGATTAGCAGCCACTAAAAAGACCACAATGAAGGCATGGGATTCCTCTTCAGATATTTGAATCAATGTTTTTAGCATGCTAAGTGGGGTGGAGCCCCCTAAATAATATTCACTTAAAGCCCCAAGACCTGAATTTATTTGGAAACAATTCTCCCTCTCCCTCTCCCTCCCTTCCTCCCTCCCTCTCTGTCTGTCTTTCTCAGTCTGTCTGTCTGTCTGTCTGTCTGTCTGTCTGTCTGTCTCTCTCTCTCTCTCTCTCTCTCTCTCTCTCTCTCTCTCTCTCTCTCTCTCTCGTGTGTGTGTGTGTGTGTGTGTGTGTGTGTGTGTGTGTGTGTGTGTGTTTGTGTGCATTGAGACTAAACGTCAGTTCTGGGTGTTGTTCCTCAGGCTGTGTGTAGCTTGATTTTTGATACAGGGTTTCTTACTGCTTGGAGCTCACCAGTCAGTTAGGCAGGCTGGCCAGTGAGCCCTGGCGATCAGCCTGTCATGTCGTCACAGCTCTGCCGCTCCTAGTGCCCCACACCACCTGGTATTTCTTATGTGGATTCTGGGAATTGAACTCAGGCCCTAGTAAGCACTTTACTACTGAGGGCATCTTTCCAGATTCCATTTGAAATAATCTTTGATGAGGTAAATTAGTTGAAGTGAGATCAATTTGGGTTAAAGTGAGACCTCAATCTAGATAGAGTTTTATAAGAAGAGGACAGATACAGAGACAAAGATTTAGGAAACCAGGAAGGTGAGTGCAGAAACATTGTTTGGCATGATACAGATAGGCACAGAATGCCACAGACTGCCAGAGGCCCCCAAGAATCTAAGGAGGGGCATGGAGAGCTATCTCCTAGAGCCTTCAGCAAGCACCTTGTTTTCAGATGGCTCACATGTAGAACAGTTGAGCTAGCCCATTTCTGGTGCTTTGAATTTTCTAGTTTATGATTATTGGTTTTGAAGTCCTTAGCAAGTGAATATACCCTTTCATTTAAAGATTTGATTGTACTGTGTCTCTGTGTGTTTGTACATGTGAATGCAGTGCCTGAAGAGGCCAGAAGAGGGCAGCGGATCCCCTCTAGCTGGAGTTACAGAAAGATGTGAGCTGCTCAATGTAGGTGCTGGGAACTGAACTCAGGTCCTCTGCAAGAGCAGTGTGTGCCTTTAAAGACCTAGCTATCTCTCTAGCTCTGTTGATATACTTTTGAAGTAGAGTTGGCTGAAGTTTTTCTAGCTTTCTAGAGTTAAGGACAAGAGGAAGAAGGATCTAAATGATTTTGTCAACAATACCTGAGGGGCTGTGGAAAGAGTTGCTATCTGCCCACTTGCCCAGCAGTTCACTGGAACTGCAGAATGACCTATTCTGTGGTAAAAAGTAATTTCCAGACTTCCTTGGATTTTGTAGTCAATGATCTCACAGAACACTTCTAGCATAAGTACTTTGTGTAACAAATAAAGAATGATCTCTACACTTAGCTCTAAAATATATAAGCAATCAGGACAGCAAGATGGCTCAGTGGGTAAAGGTATTTGCCACCAGGCTTGGTGACCTGAGTTTGATTCCTGCGACCTACATAGTGGAAAGGAGGGAACCAATTCTTACAAGTTGTCATCTGACCTCAGTGTGTAGCCACTCTCTCTCTCTCTCTCTCTCTCTCTCTCTCTCTCTCTCTCTCTCTCTCTCAACACACATGCATAATCTATATATTTTTAAATAAATAAAACAACAAATATATAAATTATACTTTCATCAAAGTGTCATAGAATAACCAGAAGACTTTGATCAGATGCATTTGGAACATTAAATGATTTTTCTTTCTCATAGGCAACATTAAAGTTAACCCACTCTGGGTTGTCAATAAAGTACTTGATGTACTGACACAAGGACCTGAGTTCTATTGCCACTATCCATGTAAAGGAGGTCAAGGTGGTGATACAACCTTGGAGTCCAAGCTCTGGGGAACTGCAGGCTCATGGTCATCCAGCTTAACCAACTGGTAAGTTCCAGGCAAAAGTGAGAGATTTTGTTCCCCAAACAATAAAAGCGGTGGTTATCCCAGTGAATGATACTGAAGATTAAACCCCAATTTACCTCCACCCTACAGCTCCATACACAAAAACTAAACATTAACCCACTGTGAATAGAAGCTTTTCTTTCAGTAAGTAAAAAAGTGATCATGTATCTTATAAAAGATGTTTTTGTCTAGAAATTTTGATGTTGTGCTATTTTATGTATTTCTGTTACAGAACATATAAACCCGCTACCCCCTGCTTTTATGGGAAATGACTGCTATGACCAGACACCATCCTGTAGAATCTCTTGGTAGATTTAATGTTGCCCTTAAATTTCTCATAGCTTTCTGTATCTACATGGTTTGAAAGATATCCTTGGAGACATTTTTCTCCAAAAATGCCTTAAGGAAATAGGATAAATTGGGGCTTATCCAATTGATTTAATAGAGTTTAGCAGATGTGACAATGGTAGAAGCTTGGGTTTCAGGATACATGATTAGACAGTCATGTCCTTTGCATTCCTGTCCCTTTGGTCAGGCGACATTGGCTAATCCAACGGTCTGAGGAAGACAACAAATGTGTGGACATGGATGTTGTGGCACTAAGTCACAACTGAGAAAGCCAAGTTACACCATCCTCCAAGTCCCAGAAACCCTGCTGACATACAATTGAGATGGATTGTGGCTTGTTTCATTTCACAGAAGCTTGCTGTACGGAATTAGCTTGGCAATAACAACTTTGTCAAGATACTAAGAGAATAAATTGAATGACATTATGGTCCTATACATCCTAAAATACCTCATAAAAGGGCTTATCAAACCTCTTGTAGAAACACCTCACTTGAATTAAAAAAGTCCAGTGCAGAGGACTTGGATATCATTTGTAAGACCCATTTTTATCCACCTCAAATGTGTTATTCCAGCTTGGGTGTAGGGCAAATTCTGCAGTCAGTCTGATATTGATTCTCCATTCTTCCTTACTAAGAAAACTCCAACATTGTTTGGTGAAAGCAATGTACCAAGTTAAAAATAGCTCTCTGACTCCCTTGACATTCAGTTTTGTGAAACAGCCAACTTTTGATGAGAAAAGTGAAAACCACCTGCTGAAAATGGCTGAACAGAGCAAGAGAAGCCGGAACTTGGATGAGACACTGTGTCCCTTTGTGTTATGAGAGTTTGAATAAGTCATTGATTAGTTACCATCCTTGCTGCTGTGTTAACACACAACAGAACTTGCTTAGGGAAGAAAGGGTTTATTTTGGCTTACAGTTTTAAGGCTTACAGTCTATCACAGTGGGGAAGAAATGGAGGCAGGGCATGAGGCAAAGGATCAAATTTCATCTGTAGTCAGGGAACAGAGATGGGTGCTGGTGCTCAGCTCACTTTCTCCTTTTTACTCATTTTAGGACTCCAGCCTGTGGGATGGTGCTGCCCACATTTATGGTGGGTCTATCCACCTCAGTTAATCCAGTGTAGAAACTTCCTCACAAAGGTTTGTCTCCTAGGTGGTCTCTGACCTTACCAAGTTGACAATGTTAACTATTATGGGTACTATTCTCATTTCTGTTGCCTCAAAGCACATGCATTTTAGCTAGTACTGAAGTTCAATGTTCAGTAGGGGTTAGTCAGTTATGGGATACATATTATACAATTAACTGAGGAGGAGGTAGGCTTTTGGTAGTGAGCACCCAGATATTAGAAGAAGGTGTCCCTTTTATGCAGAATGTTTCTTTTTAAGATTTATTTTTGTCCTAGTTGTGTGCACATATGTGTGTGCACACAAGTGCATGTGAGTTCAATGTTTACAGAAGCCAGAGGCACTGGAGACCCCAGGAGCTTGTGAGTCACCGCATGTGGGTGTTGGGGATCAAACTGGGGTCCTTTGCTTGAACAGTATGCGCTCTTAACCAATAAGCCATCTCTCCAGCCATTGCAGAAGGTTTTCTGTTTGTTTGTTTTTTAACATGAAGCAACTGTAGCTTTGTGAAGGGAGGGGATAGTGTTCTCTGCCTGTGGCCTGCAGTCCAAACTGACTCACAGACCCGTAACATGCAGCCTGAGTCTCAAATGCAAGTCATTATAAGCTCTGCTTTGAGGTTCTATGACGTGACAGGAGCTTAAATTGTGGTCTTGGCCTTTCCCAGGCACCGTCTCTTACTGTGCTTTCTGCTGGAAGTTAACTGGGAGGCAAAGGGCTGCTTTCAGAATCAAGCCCATTCTGCGCTGCTTCAAAGTAATTACTTGTAACTAAGTCAAGGATTCAGGGAGGGTCACAGTTCACAAACGGGTTGATAAAATGTATAATTCCTTGGGTTAAAAGCCTGATCGTGGAAGAGGACACCCACGCACAGCATGCAACTTAGGCAGTTTTAGATAGAATCAAAGAAAACGGAAGGCAGAGCTATGTTCAGCTCTTGTCTCCTCTTGAATTTCTGACTTCAGAACATAGGAAATCATGACAGATCTGAGCCCAGTGAAAGTGTTTTCTAGAATTCTCATCTTAGATGCTCCTTGGAGGTTGTGTGTGAATGTGTGTGTGTGTGTGTGTGTGTGTGTGTGTGTGTGTGTGTATGAGCATGTGTGTGTGCACATAGACTTGTGTGTACACATATATACCTGTGTAAGATCAACTTTGGGTACCCTTTCTCAGGCACTATCCAGTTTACTTTTATTGAGATGGAGTCTAAAATTGGCTTGAAATGCATTGATTCAGCTCTACTGACTGTCCAGAGAGCCCCAGGGATCCATATGCTTCTGCCTCCCTGGCACTGGGATTGCAAGCAGTCACTACCATGTTCATAATGTATGTGTGTGTGTATATGTGTGTGTGTGTGTGTGTGTGTGTGTGTGTGTGTGTGATCAAATTCAGGTCTTCATACTGTGTAGCACACTTTTTACTAAGGGGGTAACTTCCTAGCCCCTATTTTTCAACTCACATTTCTGTCACGATGTTCTGAATGACCACTATTAGAAATTAGAAAGGACAAAAGGAAGGTTGTGTTTAAAGTGAGGATTAAAAATCGCCTCATGTTAGCAGATCTTAAGATGCCCAGATAAATACATCTTGTTTGCTGCATTCTGCCAAGGAGCTATGACTTTAAAAGCAGAAAAAGGAAATGGCCTTGAGGCAGCAGTTTAGAACCACCCCAAATTGTCCCGTCTTCCCTCATTACCCAGTACACGGGGCATGTCAACTTTGATGCCACAGGCCAGAGAGCTGTTCTTTCCAATGGGAGATAAACCAGATATCCATACAAATCAGATTGGTACCGTATGAAAAATAACTTTCTTACACTTTTGTCTTCTGATGCCCAGAAGTTGTAATTTGTGTTATCCTCAGGCATCCAATTCTAGATCTTTCCTTAGTGTCCTTTGGCCCTCTCTAGAGGCACAGAGATGATAACAAATTATAATGTCTGGTCTTGTGAAATAGTCTAAATATGTGGTGTGCTACCTTTGTTAGAAGTTATCCAAAGGATTTTCTATGTTGTAATCTACAAAGTGCTTCTTAGTATAAATGTACAAAAAAACAACTTCTGGCATCCATGGTAGGAGGCAGACAGAAGGAAATAGAGAGGAAGCCTTCTTCTCTTTACAGTGTCTGAAAACCAGGGGCCTTGTACCTGAGATTGCATAATTCTGATGGAGGTTTCACTGGTATCATTTTCTTCTTTATGTGGGTTCATAGAATACAGGCATCTGGTGAAGCGTCATGTTAAAGCAGGTCAAATTCAACAGATATGCAAGGTTCTAACATTGGATCTTGAACAAACTATGGTCTTGTGACTTCGTGTATTGTACGAGATGCCACCTCCCCTTAGGCTCTAGCCTGCTCACTCTACCCCCATTGATGTTTGCCTTCTAATTGGTGTGCTTCACCAATTAGAATGGTAGCTAAATGGTAACTTCAGCTATATACAGACCTTAAACACACACACACACACACACACACACACACACACACACACACACACAAGACTGGAAATGGCTTAGTTGGTAAAGTGCTTGCTATGGAAATGTAAGGACCAACTTTTTTTTTCCCCTACATAATATCCAAGCATGGTAGTATATTCCTACAATCCCAGAAATGGAACACAGAGACAGCTAGATTCCTGGAACCTGATGGACAGCTAGCCTAGCCAAATTGACAAGCCCCAGGCACGTGGTGTTGACCTCTGGCTTCCACATGCACATGTACTCTTGCACATGTGGACCTGAACTCACCTGTGCATATACTCGCACAGATATGTATATCTGCATGTAATCATGAACACACAGAGACACAATATCTCAAACCAAATAAAAGTAAATAAATGAAACAAAAACAAGCAAATAACAACTAAAGTACAAACCCTCAATTCACTTTTTAAAAGCATTTTAAATAATCAGTGAAAATTCCTGTTCAAATTAATTTGGCATTATGGATCCAGAGAAAGTACTAGAGTGGCAAAGGCTTCAGTCTGGAACTGGCCCAGGAATCTGAAGGTATAATAGAGGCTCAAATATCCCTTATGTTTAAAGAGTTTACACTGTCCAGATGATTTTAAGGACACATAGCTCTTTGAGGTACATGGATGTTGTGGGATATTTGTACACTGTGTGAAGATGTGTTACTGTGATTGGTGTAATAAAAAGCTGAACCGTCAATAGCTAGGCAGGAGGTATCGGAGGGATTTCTGGGGAGAGAAAGGAAGAGGAGGAGGAATCGAGGTGCTTAGGAGATTCCAGGAGACAGGGAGAGGAAATAGGAGGTGCAAGATGGAAGAGAGGTAACCCCACATGATAGAAGACAGATTAATAAAAATATGGGTTAATTTAAGTTATAAGAGCTAGTGGGACAAGCCTAAGCTAAGGTTGAAATTTCTTAATTAATAATAAGCCTCTATGTCATTATTTGTGAGCTGTTGGCCCAACTACACATGGAGATCAACTAATCTAGGAAGGTCTATAAATCTAGACCATTTATTGAACAAGTTGAGCCAAGAGAGATATACTCCATTCACCTGACAAAATATCATTATATTTTTGCCCTAGTTCCATTTCTATTGATTTGGTAAAATGCCCTGGCAGCAAGCAACTTAGGGGAGAAAGGGTTAATTTTAGCTCACGGGACTAAGTTACACTCAATCATAAGAGGAATATCAAGGTGGTAGAAACTTAAAACAGCTAGTCACCAGCTAGTCACAAACCATTCAACATTAGGAGCAGAGAGAAACAAATGCATTTACGATCACCCAATTGCTTTCTGGCGCTAAGCTCTATTATTCACTCTTATGCAGTCTAGGACCCCTGTCTAGAGAATGGTGCCACTCACAGTGGGCTGGGTCTTCCCACATAAGCTAATACTGGTAATCAAAACAATCCTCCACAGATATGCCCAGGGGTTACCCTAATGTAGACAATGCTTCATTGAGACTCTTTGTCCAGGTGATTCTAGGTTGTGTCAAGTTGACAGATAAAGGTAACTATCACAGTTATGCTGATGAAACAAAACTTCTTTGGCTTAAGGGATAGCCTGGGAAGTAAGGGAGGAGGGGAAGCTCCATCTTCTTAACCACTGTGCTATACATTGATCAAAGAGTCAGCTGTAAGGCACTCTAATAAGTGTCAGGGTTCCAAGGATCATCATTTACAAACCACTGATTTAGTCAAAGCCTTTCATTTTTTTTAAAGGTATCCCAGAGATACCTGAAGCACACATAACTAACATTTACATTGTACTTCTAACTACTTTCTGTTCCTGTTTCAGGATCAACACTAAAGTTTCTGGGCATCTGTAAAAACCATCTCCATTCAGTCTGTGGAGACCCATAGCAGGGAAGTAAGAGGAACAGGTATTGGGTGTTCAATTGGGAGAAGTTGAAGGGATTTTCCAGGAATAGAATTCTAGAGTTTTAGTGTTTATGTTGGGAAATAAAATGACACATTATACAACAGAATGAAAAGAAAACCATTGCAACATGACCTGAGTCATCTCAGTGCATCAGAGTTCAAGAGACTGTGAAAATCTCCAGGAAAAAGATCCAAGTGGAATAATGAATGCCAATGAAGTCATAGCTTGAACACTAGAGATGTTCCCATCCCACCTATCTGTGTGAGCCAAGATGGAGGACCTGTAATGTAACAGAGATGCAAGTGTGTGTGGTGTGTGTGTGTGTGTGTGTGTGTGTGTGTGTGTGTGTGTGTGTGCCTGTCAGGGGACAGGCTAAGGTGAACACTCAATTGTCCTCAATTTTTTAAGAAAACCAGGTGTGGTGGTTTGAAAGAAAATGGCTCCCAAGTGGTGCCATTAGGAAGTGTGGCTTTGTTGGAGTAGATATGGGCTTCATGGAAGAAGTGTGTCACTGGGGAGGTGGGCTTTGATATCTCCTTTGCTCAAGCCACACTCAGTGTGGCAGACAGTTCACTTCTAGTTGCCTGTGGATCAAGATATAGAACTCTCAGCTCCCTTTCCAGTACCATGTCTGCCTATATGCCACCATATCCCACCATGAAGATAATGGACCAAACCTCTGAAACTGTAAGTCACCTCAGTTACATGTTTTCTTTTCTAAGAGTTGCTGTGGTCATGGTATCTCTTCACAGAAATTGAAACCCTGTCTTAACACCAGGTCTCTCATTGGTATGGAATTTTGCCAAGTGTTTAGGCTCATGGCCATTGAGCTCCAGGTTTCTGTTTGCATTTGCCTTCCTGGTGCTGGAATCACAGGCTACCACATCTGGTTACTTATGTGGGTTCTGGGGATGAAAACTGAATCTCACTCTGTAGACTAGGCTGGCTCCAAACTCACAGAGATCCACCTGCCTCTGCCTCCTGAGTGCTGGGATAAAAGGTGTGCCTTCACACTTGAAGGCAAATACTTTAGTGACTGAACCACCCCTACCTCAGTCCAGAGCTGGAGTGGTTTTCAGCATTAACCTGGAAGGTTACAATGTTACATAAATTTGAAGACTACCTGGGGGGAAATTTCTGTAAACAATTATAACATGATTAATAAGAGAACTGTTGCAGTTGATCACAGTTTCATCATTTTGATTAGAGTCCTCCTTGGAGGGTCTTGAAATCTGGCACCTCAGCCACCACAGTTTCCTGAATCAAACCACTCTGATCCTTCCTGTCTCCCTCATGTTGTCCAGTCAGTGTTTTTTGAGTGTTCTTCAGAACACTACCACATAATGCATGCTGTTTGTGTTAGAGGTCTTGTTCGGACTATCTACCACTCCAGGGGCAGGCCCCTCTTTTATGAATAAGAAGTTACATAGGAAAGATTTTGGAGTGGTGACCGCTGTGTCTCCATGATGGATCACAGTGGACACAGAATGGATTTGTCTGTAGTGTTTCTATTAAACAGTGGGAGCCAAAGGACACATGATTCATCTTCTCTAAACTATCAGAAAGTCGGTGTTGAATGACACAGATAAATTCTGGGGACAGAAAGAACGACGGCAAAGCGAGAACAGCAAGGGCTGTTCGGTATGAGCCATTTGCTTTTTAAGCAATGAGGCCATTTGTCTCCATCCACCAATGTATCTATTGATCTATTATTCCCCTCTGGAGAAAGAGATAAGCACTAACTCATGTCCAATGGGAGAGGGACCACAGCCACACAAAGTGCTTGCCTGCTCTGTCAGGTGCGCTGACCCAAGAGCTTCTCCTAAGGTTTGAGAAGCAGAATGACTAGCAAGCCCAGGGATGTCTCTGTAGTTTATACTATTTGCTGAGCTGTAGACTGTCACTGCCTAAACACAGCCACACAGAGAGCCCTTACTGAAATGTGCCCATCTGTGAAGAAGCTATTACTCTCGAAATTTGTTAGCATCCATTTTTTCCTTCATAACATAGCTGCGTTTGACTTTTCACAATAAAGGTATTTTGAAATATCACAGGCATGATGTAAGAAGCATGGGCGTGAATAGAGCAGAGGCAGTCTTCTTCCTTCCTAGCTTTAACAAGTCTTGGGAGTTTATCCTTTTCCTCTGTGGGACAGGCTGTCTTACTGGAATAGTTGCTGCGTGTATTTTCTTGTCTTATTCCACCCCATTCCTGCCTCATGTTTCTCTTTCTCCTTCCCCCATCTCCCTCACCCTCCTCTTCATCTTCTTGCTCTTCCTCCTCTTTTTCCTTCCGCATCTCCTCCTCCTCCTCCTCCTCCTCCTCCTTCTCCTTATCTTTGCCTGATTTTTCTGTACTGGATTCATATATTCTTTATATTTTGCCAGCCTACCTATGTATCTATATACCCATTCTCCAAATAATTCAGTGTTATAACTACTTTAAAAGTGTAGGTGATTATGTGAGCCATTCAGTAATTTGGGTTTTTGTTTAATATTGTGCTTTTGATAGCTGACTAATTGCAAATATACAAGATTTGTTATATTTAATTAATACTAATACACAAAGACACTGATCTAGTCATCCCACAACTAAACAAATCACAGAATTAAATGGTATTAATGCCAATTGTTTAGCTGAAAGTTCTTTTCTATTTGTTATAGAAGAAAATTGCAAATGCTCATGGCTTCAGTCACACCAGGAGGGAAGGCACACACTAAACTAAAATGTTTAGTGAAAAACTAAAATGTGATGTGAGGGAGTCATCCTGGAATGAAGAGAAAAACAGAGAGAGAGGAAATGAATACAAGGTGGGGGGAGGAAAATACAAGAAATATAGAGGAGATCCAACTTCAAGAAACAAACAAAATCTAAGACAAACATGGGAAAATTTAGAAAAAGAGAAAGGTGGTGAAGAAGGAGGAGGGGGGTATGAAAGTGGGTGGGAAGGAGAGTGAAGAAGAAAAGGCTACCCTGGTGCCAGTGTGTGGTGAGGACACCGCACACAGTGAGGACACAGCACACACTGAGGACACAGCACACAGTGAGGACACAGCACACACTGAGGACACAGCACACAGTGAGGACACAGCACACACTGAGGACACAGCACACAGTGAGGACATCAGCACCCAGTGAGGACACAGCATACACTGAGGACACAGTGAGCACACAGTGAGGACACAGCACACACTGAGGACACAGCACACACTGAGGACACAGCACACACTGAGGACACAGCACACAGTGAGGACATCAGCACACAGTGAGGACACAGCACACAGTGAGAACACCAGCATACCTCTCGGTGGTTAGACTGAAAATCAGCTTGGTACTGAGCCCCCTTTGAGTGGTTTTCTGAGTGTCTCTTTCCATACCTTCTGTCACGCTACTTCTGGGTGTCCACCTGCTGAAGCTCTATTTCTCTCCCAGCGTTTGTTCTCTAAATATTCTGGACTTTCTTTTTTCTTTTCTCTGCAACTATAAGTTTAGCATCTGTTTTCTGGAGCTTTCAGACCCCCCCCCACCACCACTCAGATCCTGCCTCTGCCAAGCCACTGTGTGCTTCGTGGTTTGTAGCGGTCTTTTCCTCTCCAAATCACCTTTCTCATCCTCCTTCACCTCCTTTCTATTTCTTCTCTTCTTCTATATCTCCCCCTCCTCCTCTCTCCCTTCCTTTTCCTCTTCCCCTTTGTCTTCTTTCCCCTTCCTTTAAAGGCCGACTTGTCTAATACCTCCAGTTCCTCTCCAGAGTGACCTACCTCGAAGGGCAACTGCTCCTCAGCTGCTCTAGCTTTCTCCCCTAGGAGGTGCCAGATGTTGGTGGGTGCCACTCGTCCACCCTCATTTTTGAATTCTTCATCAGGCATTCTATCCCTTTTGGTTTCTTTAGAATGTGCAAGGAGAGAGTGGGGGATCTTGTGGAGGTTTCATATTACTTTGTGTCTACACTGAGTTGTATACATCTGATGAAGTGGATACCTACCACTCTTATGGGTTAGTCTTCTCAGTAAATGACTTTCTCCTAAAGTGGAATCTTGCGTATTGATTTATAATGTAATATTGGCTCTATTTATGCCTGGCCACTATGGTTTTTTTTTTCTACCAGTGCCTTCACTGGCTATGGCTAGTGAGTTTGGGATTGTTCATAATGTGTTGGAGACAGAGAGACCTGCCCTCTCTGTGAGTTATGCAAGAATAGGGACATTCTAGTGTTTCAGGGACATGTGGTGTAGACAGCAAGAGTATGAATAGAGAACAGCTTGTGTATACTTCTATTTTGAGAGCACTTGCTTCCACTGGTTGATAGGATGTCTCTGGGGACTGTAGTTATTGACTCTGATTTGTATGAGTCTCTGATACTTGCTATTTCAGTACTGATGAGGAACCTGAAACAGTTACTTTCCTACTGGTTAGTGGTCCTTGCCAAGGTCTTTCATGAACAGATGTGGTAGCAAGAGCCATAATATCCCTTCTGTGGCACTCACAACTAGTCCTAACATTATAAGACCACCCAGATTGGGAGCATATTGGAGGCAAAACGCATGAACTGTGTACATTGAGAGGCATCAATAATTTGGGTGTTCCTCTTTGATGTTACTATAGGCATGGCCATCCAGTATGAAACTTATGGCCACACAATTGATCTGAAGGGTGGGTAGATTGGTGCTTTTCTCCAGTCTACCTACCTTTTCTCTGACCTATTCAACTGGAGCTTCCACCATGGATGAAATGTGTCATGGCTAAATCTGGATAACATTTCTCCTAGAGTGTCCTTTGGCTGTACATGCCGGGGGTGGGCTTGGAGTAATAGTTGGGGCTCTTTCTCCTGGTCTACTTCTGATGAATGCCAGTGGGAGCAAGGGATAACAGAATATGATGGACTCTGGATAGTTTCTTTCTGAATCTTCTGAGGCTATGCATGCTGAGGGTGCAGCAACAGCTGGAGATGTGGACTGCCCCCCTCCCCCTCCCAGGAAAGCAGATGGGGGGAATGACATTGAAACTATGAGGTTCTGTTCTGTTCTGTAAATCAGGTCCCTATGAGTGGGGTGGGCAATAGCGGTGGACAGAACCGTATGGGTAGCTATTTTCAGGCTTGGTGTAAATCTGTGTTTTTGGTCATACTCTGGTCAAAGACAGCAGGAGATGGAGATCTCCAGGTTCTTGAGGGTATCCTTATACCTGCTCATTATAGGGCACACAGAGGGTTTAAGTCAGGCACCCTGCTGAGCCATGTTTGATTTGTCGGGCAGTAACCTGCTCAGACAGAGCAGTGGAACGTTGTGATGCCCCGGAGATCAGCCCTGGAGCAGTAAGAATTGAGGCAATAGCTTGCTCCTCACTGTGGCTTCCACTCAGGAGATTATGTGAATTCCTTTTTGAACGCCAGGTAACCACTGTGAGGCTTCAGGCTGCCTTTCTAGTCAGCAAGCCTTCAAGGATTATGGAACTAAGAGCTAAGATCGTCAGAATCTGTGCCAACAACATTTACCATTATTCTTGCAGAGCGGGGACAACCCCATCCTGGAATGGGAACTGGGCCATCAGCTGTAGGATATGTTCTTCCTCTTAGGAAGCTGCTGCCAGAAGTCTCTGGAATCTTGCAAGGTTTCCATTGTTTTCCTGCTCACTCTCAGCATTCTTCTACAATCACTTGACTAACATAAGCAGCTGTGTACCCATTTTGGTGCTATAAATAAAAATACACCTGTAGTCCAACAATCTAGACACGTGCAGCAGCAGAAGCATGGCAGACACGTACGAGTTAGGGAAGTGGGAACAGTGAGGGGGATCTACAGCCCTGGGGATGGGAAATTCAGACCCGGTTGCAGAGAAGAACAGGTTTATACTGCTCAGGAGCAAGACTGAACACGATGTAGCAATATTTACCGTCATTTAATGTGGGATTTACCTCTATCACACAGAAGCTCTGGGACCTACGTAAGTCAGCACTGACAGAAACCAAAGCTTCCTGAAATCGTTCCAAATTCATGACAGGTGAAGTAAAAGTAAGACAGAGACCTAGGAGCCTTGCCAGGCTGTTCAAAAGCAATGATCACTTTTTCCTGTCGCCGTGACAAAGTACCTGACAAGGAAGGTTTGTTTCGGTTCTTGTTTTGAAGGCACTGTTCATCATGGTGGGGAAGACATGGCGGCAGGAGTGGGGGTGGGGAGTGGAGGGGTGGGGGGCAGCTGCTCACACGGCAACCACAGTCAGGCAGCAGAGAGATGAAGGCTGGTGCTTGGCTCACTTTCTCTTTTTCATCCAGTCAGGGAACCCAGCCCACGGGATGGCACCTCCCATATTTAAGGAGGGGCTTCCCAACTAATTAACCTATTCTAGACAGCCTCTCACAGACACAGCAGGGAGTTTGGTGGATGAGCCCCACTTGCTATGCAGACCTGACTCATATAATGTGCTGAGAAAGGACGGGCTCTGTCTCTTCCCAAATTCATGCTCAGTGATCGCACAAATGAGCTTGAAGCTGGCCATGGTGGTGACATTTATAACACAGAAATCGGCAAATGGCATGAGGATTTTTTATTCTTTTTCCATAAGAGTCAGTTTACCGGCTTACCAGTGAATATGTGTAAAACCTATGTTCTGCAATGGGAAACACTTCTTAAGCACACGTGGTACCTTAGCAAAGAACAGCTTTGTATTAGGCACAGAGCAAGATGCAAACAAACTTGGAGGAAGATGTGGCTTAAGTTTTCCTGCCTGGCCCACAGTCAGGATAAATCTCTTTCACCTGCCAGTCCCACAGCCGCTCAGACCCAACCAAGTAAACACAGAGACTTACATTGCTTACAAACTGTATGGCCGTGGCAGGCTTCTTGCTAACTGTCCTTACATCTTATATTAATCCATTTCTATAAATCTATACCTTGCCACATGGCTCGTGGCTTACCGGCATCTTTACAAGCTGCTTGTCCTGGTGGCGGCTGGCAGTCAGTCACTCCCTCTGCCTTCCTGTTCTTTTAATTCTCTCTGTTAGCCCCACCTATACTTCCTGTCTAGCCATAGGCCAATCAGTGTTTTATTAGCAACACATTTGCCATACAGAACATCCCACAGAAGGAAGAAATGAAACAGCTCTTCTACCAAACCATCCTCTACACCTATTCTATGTGTTTCTCTGTGTAAGTGCCTGTGTGTGCAGGTCCTCTGTCTCTGTCTCTGTCTCTCTTTCTCTCTCTCTCTCTGTCTCTGTCTCTCTCTCTGTCTCTCTGTCTCTGTCTTTCTCTCGTGTGTGTGTGTGTGTGTGTGTGTGTGTGTGTGTGTGTGTGTAGGCCAGAGGACAAGCCTCATCCTTCAGAAGCCATTTACACTGTTTTTGAGACAGGGTTTCTCATTGACCTGGAACCTGACAAGTAGGCTTGGCTGGCTGACCACTAAGCACTGGGGATCTTCCTGTCCTGATCTCCCCAGTGGTGGGATTACAAATGCATGCCACTTGGGCTAGGAAGCTGGCTCAGCAGATAAGGGCACACACTGCTCTTGCAGAGGATCCAAGTTCATTTCCCAGCACTGATTTCTGGTGGTTCACAACTACTGGTAACTCCAATGTCTCTGGTCTCCATGAGAACCTACACTCACATTCACATCCCCTCTCCCATCGCAAACACATACACCACACACAGACACACAATTAAAGATAAAAAAATCACCTTAGCCAGATGTGGAGGCACACGCTTTAACCCTAGCACTTGAGAATCAGAGGCAGGAGGACCTCTGTGAGTCTGAGGTCACATAGAGAGTTACAAGCCAGCCAGAACTACACAATGAGACCCTCTCTCAATAAACAAAATACATCTTGGAAAAAAACAAAACAAATGCATGTTACCACATCTGGCTTTTAAAGGTAGTTTCTGAGAATTGAACTTGCGCCTTCACACTTAATGCAGCAAGCACTTTTGTGAATGAACCCTCTCCCAAGCCCATCATTCATTTCTCAAGCAATGAAGAAAATAATAATAATAATAATAATAATAATAATAAACCAACATAATTTCAACATGTTAAAGTTTGTTGGATGTGCTTAAATCACTGATTGGAGAATCAGTCTTCCATACTTAACAATTACTTCTGACCATCATGTAGCTGTGTAACTAGAGATGAATTCAATTCAACTCTGA